>VIYQ01000618.1:0-20695 GCA_009928355.1 Chlorella sp. CH2018
CGCCCTGCCCCTGCAGCTCGAGGGTGCAGGAGGTCCTTGAGAAGATGGCGGGCGTGAAGAAGGTGAGTGTGCTGCAGGCTGCGCTACTTGCAGGCTGTGTCACGCGCACCTGGACGTGCCTGCTGCCCACGGCCTGCACAGCTGCCCTGCCCGGGACACTCGCGCTTTGCGCCATGCGACTCCTGCCAACTGTGCAACGCTTCCAGCTCGCTTCATGCGCTGCCGAATCTGTCCCCACCTCTGCAGGCCCATGTGGACCTTGAGAAGGGGCTGGCCACAGTGAGCATGGACGCGGGTGCTCAGGATGCGGCGGCGGCCGCCGCCACGCTGGCCAAGGCGGTCCAGGAGCTGGGCTTTGACGCCGCGCCCCAGGCTTGAACATGGACACACTAGCTTTGCTATGTAGCAGGGCTTGCCACCAGCCTGGCTGCTCCCATGCCGGCGAAGACTTGCCGCCTCCTGCCTGCAGGACCGCAGGCAGCCCATCCAATTTTGTTTCTTTTTCCTGCATTGTTCACTGCTTGTTGTAATTCTCCTAGTTTGCCGCCGCTGCTTACAATTGTAAGCTGCGACACAACTTGTTCAGCATTGTGGGTCCTCATTTCAGCCCGGCCACCCTGGTGGACAACCAGGCGCGGCGGCGGTGAGTGGGTGTGTGACACGACCCCCAGGTTTACTGGGCCGAGCTGTTATTGCCTGGCTTTTCACAAGTAAGGGCTGGCGTGCAGTGGAAAAGTGCTGCCCTCCCAGCCCCACACGCGCGCTCGCCTTCATGCACCTTTGTCCGTCCACCAGGCAGGAGATGAGCGCGGCACTGGTGGCGCAAGGCCTGAACGACAAGAGGTACATCTGGGACCGCGAGGTGACTGGATACGTCCAGGTGCGGGTAAATAGCTTGCTGATTGTTGAGGGGCACGCTGGGATGGCCCTGCTGAGGACCTGTGTGTGCTGAGCGGTTGGCGTGCCTTCGACAGCTGAGCAGCGGTAGAAGGCTCGCGCGTGTACCCAGCTCAACTCTCACCTCGTCCTGCCTGACACCTGTGCACGGCAGCACGCACGCGGTGAGCCCGCAGCCATTGCGGCCAGCCTGCGGCGGCAGCAGGAGCTGGAGGCAGGGCGGCACACACGCCAGCTGCTGCTGCAGGCCCGGTGAGCGCAGGTTTGGGGTGGCCTGGTGCTGGGCAGGCAGATGGGTTTTTGCTGGGTAGCTGGTCTGCTGGAGGTTTGTTCGGTTTGAGGCGCGATCGAAGAAGCCGACCCTGACCCACGCACTGCAGCCTGCTGCGGTCGGGCCTCTACACTCAGCTGTACGCCAGCGCTGCTGCTGCCCGCTACCTCAGCAGCGGCGAGGCCACTGGGGAGGCGGCTGACGCAGCTGTTGAAGAGGCGCGGCAGGAGATGCAGCAGCGGGATGCAAGGGAGGCCAGGCGCGCCCAGCTGCAGGCGACGATGGCTGCACAGGGCCTGGAGGGCTACATGCACCTGTGGAGCGCGGTGCAGTGCATTCACAATGGGGAGGGCAGCGAGGCGGGGGTGCTATCGGATGCACAGGCGGCGCAGCAAGCCTAACAGCAGGCGCGGGACCAGCAGGCTGCGCAGCAGGCACAGCAGCAGGCACAGCAGCAGGGCCAGAGGCAGCAGGGGCAGCTGCACCGCCACTAGCAGGAGCAGCAGCAGCAGCCGTGTGGCATGATAAACAGGCGGAGGCTGGGAGCTGGGCCAGGAGCGCTGGCGGCACTCGGAGCAGGATATCGAGTGCCAAACTGTACATTTTACAAAAACTGTAAATTTTACAAACATTTTCCTATCTTTGTGTGTCACAGTGCCGATGTAAGCAAGCAGATGCACAGATGCAAGCAATCGAAGGCTGGGGCGAGATGCATGGCGGCGCAGCGGGCGGCTGCGGCGGCGGTGGCAGCCAGCGGCTCACGCCCAACCGCAATGCTGCCCGCACTTGCTGTGGAGCATGGAGCTGCCGGAGGAATGCACGAGGCTCAAGGAGGCCGGCAACCGGGCCTTCAAGGCGGGCGACGCTAAAGACGCCTTCTCGCACTATAGCGCCGCGGTCATGAAGCTGCGGGAACTGGAGGCGCTGAATCTGGATGTGGCGGACAGCAGGGCCCCGCTCGCGCAGGCGAGCCGCTTGCCCTGCAGCCTGCCGCTGCCGCCGCCGTTCCCGCCGTTCCTGCTGCTCGCAACGTGCTGGACCCTCCCACTCCTGCTGACGGATTCCTGCAACCCATGTCTATCTCGCAGCTGCTTGGCACGCTCTACTCCAACAGAGCGGCTGCCGCACTCAAGCTGAAGCTCTGGGAGCAGGTGGGCCGACCGGGTTGTCGCTGCTTGCAACCCCCTCTGCTGCCCCACATATGCTCTTCCAGAGCCACATGCAAGTTGCTGCATGCAGCACCCATCTGAATGAATTTACACTCACAACCTGCAGGCGGTTTACGATGGCTCCTGTGCCATGGCACTGCTGCTGGTCAAGGGCATGTCCGAGGCAGGTGAGGCTCGCCTCTCCCGGGGCTGCCGCATCAGATGCGACAACCACCCGCCAACTGCCTGCTCTGACCCACTGCCTGCCACCCCATCGCATGCTGCATGCCACAACGTGCACTCATGCTTGCCAAGCACCCACCAGCCCCGCCCTACCGTGCACCCGCTGGACCTGCAGAGATGTCCTTCTGGACCAGCGAGCAGCAGGAGATTTACATCAAGGCGCGCCTGCGCCGCGCCGCCGCCTTTCTGGAGCTGGGCAACCTGATGCAGGTGGGCAGGCCGTCCGTGGGAGCGGCTTTTGACTCTCAGGTTGCTCAGCTGCTGCTGGGAGCGTCTTCCGAGGGCTGGGCAGCCTCGGATGAGCTGGCCTGCAGTGAGGAGAGTGCTGGTGATGAAGCCACGCCACAGAGGGCAAGCTGCCTTCTGGGGAGAGCAGGAGTTGTTCAACGGCAGGACCGAAACAACTGGTCTTCTTGCCCTCCCTGCACCCCATTTGCGCAGGCGCATTGCGACTTCATGCGGGCAGGCAGACTTGGTACGCCGCTTGCAGCATGCTGAATGGTTGGCATGCACCTTGTGATTGGAGGCCACTCTAACTGCGTCCTGATTGCTGCCTATCAGCGTGGCCGACACAACACATTAGCTGCAAGCAAACTTGAGTGGCACGGCGCGCTGTGGTGTGCTGCAGGGGATGACCGAGCCGCAGTCCGCCGCGGCATGATGCTCAGCCAGTGCCTGGTGCCTCCCATCCGGTGCGCGCGCTGCTCGCGCGGCCTATTGGCTAGGGCACGATAAGAGCCATTGTCACGCTCTAAGTGTGCACCTTGCTGAACGTTCTGAAGCTGCACCCTGGCTGTGACAAAGATCTGCATTTTGTTTGGTTTTAAGGTGGAGCCACCCATGTGCCGAGGTGCCGGAGCATCCCCTGCCGCCGCCGCCGCCCAAGCGCTCATCTGCCAACATCAACGGCGTTGTTGTGCGCACGCTCCGCAGCAGGTAGGGATGCGTGCAACCAATTGGTTGACTGGGATGCATGCACACCATCGCATGCAATGGCGCCAGCGTTCCGTGCCTCCCAACAACTCCTACCATCACTCCACCCCTGCCATGCAGAGTGCTGCCAGAGTGCATCTTTTCGCGGGCTGTGGCCTGGGGCGGGCGCATGTGGATGTTTGGAGGCGGCTCGCCCCGTGAGTCCATGCATGCATGGCTGGCAGCACGGTGGCTAACAAATTGCCTTGCTGCCTTGCTCCACTTGCTCTACGTGCCTGTGCTGCCGTGCCCCTGAGGGAGGCTGAGGCTCCCACTGCGACGCCCCTGCTGCAGGCAACCCCCTCTTCCCAGCACCCAACAACGAGCTGCTGGTGGTGGACCCGGCCGCAGACACCGCTCGAGTGGTGGAGGTGCTGGTGAGGCGCTGCTGCTCCTCTTGACATTCAATATTGGCCAAAGTGGGCGCCCCATGGCTCACTCGGATCCATAGCCCCCCGGGGCATCGTTTGTGGTTGTGCAAGATGAACCAAACACAGCTCCGCCCCCACTCCGCCACCCGCTGCTGCAGCCTGCCACCGGCTGCTCGCGGCGCAATGGCGTGCCCATGCCGCGCTGCCGGCACACCATGGTGCTGTGGCAGCATGCGCTCTATATCTATGGCGGCGATCTGGACGGCGGAAGGAGTGAGCGGCCAGCAGGGGGCCTGGGGCCTGCCAGTGGGGCTCAGTGGTTGCTTGTGCAGCATCGGTACTTGCAACATGCCACATTTTGTTTTGCATTGCTGGCGCCAGGCCAGCAGCTGCCACACACAAACAAACATAACTCATGCGCCCTCTGCCTGGCGGGATATTTTTTCCCCGTGCAGTCCATGCCACCACCAGCTTTGCCGACGAAGCCCGGTCGGTGTGGCGCCTGGACCTGCAGGTGACCGGTGGCAGCGGGGCTGTGCTGCTGAGCAGGGCGGTTCTGTGTGAGGCCTCGTTACATTGTCTGGCGTCCTTACGTGTTTTGTTTGGTAATCCGTCCATGCCCACTGCAGTCTGAGCCGCTGCGTTGGGAGCGCCTCCTCTCCCAGGGGACCACTCCCGACCCGCGGCAGGAGCACAGCGCGGTGGTGTGGGAGGACGGCGGCGGCGGCGCGCAGATGGTTGTGTTCGGGGGGCAGCTCAACGTGAGTAAGGAGGGCAGGGCGAGCTGGGCTGTCGCTTGCTATGCACCTGCCTGAGGGGCATCGAGTGTGGCTTGCTGTGCTGTACCCATGGGGATTGCCCTGCTATGGGGGCACTGACGCCCGCTGCTCGAGCAGCTTTATGCATGCTCGACCAACCCAAGTGCTCGCCTGGTTGCGCTGCAGGAAGGGAGGCGCACCGAAGCGGGGGACGCATGGTCCTGGGACCTGCGGCAGCACACGTGGCGCCGCCTCACAGCGACACCGCCCCTCAGAACGTGCGCTTCGAGCAGGATTGAACAAACGCCAGATGGTACAGCCAGCCGGGCTGGCTTGTGAGATACAGGCACGCACGGCCAGCTGAAGCTGCTGCACTCACCACTTCGCCCTGCTGCCTGTACCTCTGTGCCACGCAGGATGGGTGTGCCGCCCACCGCCCCCCAGCCCCGGCGGGAGCATGCAGCCTGGGTGCACGACGACTGGATGTACATCTTTGGTGAGCTGATGTCAACATATTTCAACAGCTCGTGCACCTGCAATGGCCTGCAATGCCGCTCCACCAGCTGTGCTGTGCGCCGGGCCATGCCGGCCTCAGCCCTGCACCCTGCACACACCCCGCCCCACCCCTGCACTGCACTGCCAGGCGGCACCAGCAACTCAATACAGATGGAGGGGCGCACCAACCACCCCAACTTTGCGATGACCGCCTTCACTTTCTCGGTCATGTGGCGCTTGCACCTGCGGGAACTGCGGTGAGGGGGGCAGGGCCGATGCTGGCTGGGCGAGCATTGGGCAAGAGTTGGAGCGTCCGAGTTGGGCGCCACAGTCTACTTGTTGCTTGGTCCAGGCTGTGGGAACGGTGTGCCGTGCCTAGCACTGGTGGCGGCAGCGCAACTAACATGTGCATCCAGCAGGCCCAAGGAACGCTCATGCTGCCTGTGCACAAGCGCACTGCCCATCACACCACTGAGGCTCACATTCGACCTCAACCTCTTTAATCTTGGCCTGGCCCTACTGTCAGGTGGGAGACGGTTCACTACCGAGGCAACTTCCCGGCCCCCATGGCCGAGCTGGGCGTGGCTGTGGACTCCAGAGGGACTGTGTACATTGCAGGTGGGCGCTGTTGTCCTGGAGCAATACATGTAGGTTAAAGCACAGGGCCGCTGCCTGCCCCTCTCAGCTCTGCTCATGGGTTGCCCGCCCTGTGCCACCCCCCAATGTGCAGGCGGCTTCAGCACTTCAGTGGTCACGAGCGTAAAGGACAGGCAAGGAGCGGTGGCCCACCAAATGCTGAGCGCCTACAGCAGCGAGGTCTTTGCCTTCTGCCCGCGCAAGCACTGGTGGCGCCGCCTGGTGGCGCCGGATGGCCAGCCAGTGCTGGGGCGGCCGCGGGCGGCACCCACCGCCTGCTGGCTGGACGGCAAGGTGGGCAGTGGGGCAGTGTAAAAGGTTGGGGCAGCAGCTTGGTGTGGGAGGGCCTATTGACTCCGAGCAACAGCCCCGGCCTGCAGGTAGTGACACACTCCATGTCGACGCATCCATTTCGCTTATCTCTCCGTCTCCCCTGCCTGCAGCTGTACGTGGCGGGCGGCTACTGCGGCCTGTCGGTCCCCGCTGTCGAGGAGCGCTCGGTGCAAGAGCTGGAGTGAGTGGGCCCATCGGCACTGCCGCACCTGTCGCACTGCAGGCATGCCGCGCTGCTGCTGCGAGACAATGCACAGCAAAGGCTGGTGCAAAGATGTACCTTTGCTGAGCTTGCAGCCGCTTGCCTCCCCACTGCAGCGTGCGGGTGTGCGCGGCATGCGGCGCCACCAAGCAGCAGACCACGCAGGGCAAGCTGCAGCAGTGCAGCGGCTGCAAGGGCGCGGGGCGAGCTGCCACGTATTACTGCTCAACCGACTGCGCCACTGCGGACTGGCCGGTGCATCGGATTGTGTGCTCCCACAAAGGCATGGCGGCATGACTGTGCAGCCAAGGCGGCGGCAGGAGTGAAATGCAACAACTGACAATACCCCTAGCCTGCCTTGCCTTTGTGCCAGGTGTTTGCCTCAAACGTGTGCATCCCAATTACAACAGGTGTGCAGCCGAGAAATCAAGGTTATTCGTGAGAGGGAAGAGAGTCAGGAGGTCAATGAATTGTGGTGCAAGCGTAGATGACAGGACAGGGTAGCAGCAACGGTCAGTCAAGAGGAGTCAAGGGGGAGGGGCGGGCAAGGGGTGCCACCTGGCTGAGACACCGCAGCACAGCGCTCTGGTGGCCGTGCGGCAGCATGGGGCGCCCGTCTCGCCCGCCGCGCTCACATGAACTTACAGCAGCTGTTGGCTTTCCGCGCCTGCTTGTAGAACAGCTGGCTGGCCATGGACAGGTCGTTGCTCTTGTCCACCAGCTGCAGGGAGTAGGGGCGGCGAGACGGTGCATGTCAATAACGCTGCCCCATCTGCCGCCCTCCCTTCCTTCCGGGCACTGCAGCCTGGCCTGATCCAGCTCCTCCCCCCTGCCCGTGCTCTCCTGCCGCAGCTGCCCTCCCCCCTCCTCGGCCGTCTGCTTCTGATCCAACCACTCCTTGACCAGCCCGCCCCCACCTGGTCCAGCTTCTCCCCCCGGTCCAGCACGCTCTCTATCGTCTTGTGCAGGATGACCTGCGCAGGGGCAGCAGCGGCAGGCAGGCACGTTAGTCACCCATGAGCAGGCCCGGGCAACGCCCGTGGCGCGCACGCTTTGCAGTCGCTATCCAGCCACACCTTGTGCGGCTGCCCCATTGCAAGCGCTGCGTGCAAATGCAGGCGCCACTGCACCGGCGCAGCTGCCCCAACCCCAGCAAGCGCGCATGCACGCCACCGCTCCCACGGCCCCAGCCCACCAGCCCACCTTGGTTTCATCCAGGTCCCGCTGAATCTTGGCCAACTTGTCTGCCGCCTCGGGGTTCTGAGCACAAAACAAGGGTGGAAACAGAGTGGCAGCATGAATTCGGCGGTGGGGGCTGCATGGGGCGGATGGAGGGAAGGCAGCGGCCACACCGGCAGCAACCGTGCGGCCCTATGAAGCCTCAAGACACAGCTGCCCGACAAGTTGTGGCAGCACACCTGCCCACTTGCCGGGCCCGTCAACGCCCCTGCCTGCAACTGCCCCACCGCAAACTGGCAACAGAACCACAGCTGGTGCAGCGCACCTGGTACTTTTGCAGCGCGTCCGCCAGCAGCTGCTGTCCCTGGTCGGGTGCATCCGCCGTGGCGCCGCGCCACGCCTCTCCCTTGAGCACCACAAAGTCCTCCAGCAGCTTGTTCACCTGCACAGGTTGGCAGGTGAACATGGTGCTTCGTGGGGCATTGTAGCCAGCGGCGCACTTGCACATTGGCTGCCATGATGTGAAGGCACGCAGGTTGCACAACGCTGATGCTGGCGCACTGCCTTGCAGCCGGTGCGCGCGGGGCAGGCCTCGCCCCACTGGGCCGGCAGCAGCAAGCAAAGGACGGACTTGGTCCAGGAACAACCGCCGCCGCCACCAGCTCCCGCGGCAGCGCACCACGCAGAAGCCAGCACGGGCGGGGTAGGCCTCATCCACGAAGGCGATGCCCACCAGGCCGTCCTTGTTGAAGGCGTGGCAGAAGTACTCCTCCTGCTGCACCGTCTGCCGCTGGCCCACCTGCAGAGGCAGGAGCAGGGCAGGTTGGCAGCAGCATGCACGCTGTGCAACAGCGTCCTGCGGCCTACATGCGCTGCAGCAGCAACTGCATCTCTGCAGGCATGCAACCAGAGGCGTTGAGCCATAACAGCATGCAGCAGATGGGGCATCGCCGACGTGCATCGCCGGCGCACCTGCGTGCGGCGTGCAATGGTGCGGCCCGTGAAGGTCAGCATCTCGCCCACGGTGCCGCGCTGGAAGAAGCCAAAGGTGGACAGGTCGGAGGCCAGGCCCAGCAGGAACGGGTCCTTGTCCGGCCCATTGTACTTCCACAGCTGCACGCTCGTCAGCTTGGGCTGCACAACGTGAGGGAGAGGTGCGGCAGCGGGCGGCGGCAGGTGAGCGGCGGCGGCGGTGGTTGAGGGCCGAGGGCGCTGACGCGGCCTGGGGGACCAGCAAATGCTTCTGAGCCATCGATCGCAATGCAGCAGCAGGCTGGCGGCTCGTCAGGGTGCCGCTGCGCCGAGCGCCGGGTTGCCGCCTGGCCTACCGGCCGCCTGCCGGCCCACTGTGCTCCTAAACAAACTTGAAATAGCTGCCGCCCACCATGGCTGCAACCGGCGGCAAGCTGGGGGCTGCACGGGGGTGGGCGCGTGGGACTTGAAGGACGGCGTGCGGCCTGGGCCTTGCAGCGGCTTGCAAATGCCTGCAGCAGTGATCAGCAAGCGGCTGCAGCGCCGCCAGGTGCGCGCCCTGCTGCTGCGCCTCCTGCTGCGCTGACTCGGGGGTGCTTGGCCACCTTTCCCAGCTTTCGGCGCTCGTGTCGACCACTGCAGCAAGCACTGCTGACAACCAGATCAACAGTCAACCGTCTCGACCCCTCCCCAGCTCGCTTGCAAACGCGATGGCGTGTTCCTGCTGCACCCTGCCGCCCGCCGCCCTCGGCGAGCCGCTGCTAGACAGAGAGAGCAGATGCAGCCACGGTGCGGGTGCCGGGAGGCCACAGGGGGCGCCGCCACCACCGCCGCCGCCGCTGCCTGCAGCTCTTGCTGCCGAAGCGGCTGAGCAGCGGGTGCGGCAGCGCGTGCGCGAGTCGGCGGCCCGCTTCTGCCAGCAAGCCGCAGAGGCACGGCAGCGAGCCAACTGGGAATCGGCGCAGCGGTTGCAGCAGCTGGAGGTGGAGGCGAGGCGAAGGGCGCAGGGCTGCAGCGGCGGCCAGGTGCGCCGTGGGCCGCTCATAGGAAGGGCTGCACTTCTGGTGTGCATTCTGATGCATCCCCCATGCTCGTCAAAGTACTAGGAAGTTAACCTCAGCTGCACATGCCTCACCCACCCAGTGCAGAGCTGGGAGCCGACGAGCGGCCCGTGCGCAGCAGCTGCAGCAGCAGAAGCGGCCTCCCAGAGACACAGTCGGCTAGCACGCATCGTGCCGCTGCAATAACAGGTGGACTTGGTTAGCATTCAGCCTCGGTACTGCATTGATTGTATGCTTGCGACCCCAGTTGAATGTACACAACGTTTGCAACAACTGTCACACAAGCGGTTGTGTTCTGGCACAAGGGCACGGCCAGCACAGTGCTGGGAGCAGCAGGAGTGCGGCGTTGCGCGCCAAACATGCACAGATGGTCGCGAGGGGGATTCATTCACACTTATTCAAACACGCAAGCTTTGCGCTGATGCGGGTCGGGCCTTGCGCATCTGCAGGCTTGCGCCAGCCCCTGCCGGCATCTGCAGGCCAGCTGCAGTCGATGGGACGGCTGCCTGACCCGACAACCCCAGGTTTACATCACGGTGGGGTTGGTGGCCTTGTGCTCCGTGGTGCCAGGGACCTTGGACTTGACATCCTGCCAGGCCTGCAAGGGCAAGGCACACACGGCGGCAGTGGGAGGCAAGCAGTGCAGGACACAAGATGCAGGCTGTTGGCACACAGCTTGTGTGCTGCTCTGCCTCCTGCCCAAATGTGCCGCCGCCCCTGCCCTGCCTATGTGGCTGGCGCTCACCTGGTCCACCGCGGCACCTGTCTTGGTCTCATGGTGGTGCACGTCGCCGGT
This sequence comes from Chlorella sp. CH2018, assembly GCA_009928355.1. NCBI lineage: Eukaryota > Viridiplantae > Chlorophyta > Trebouxiophyceae > Chlorellales > Chlorellaceae > Chlorella > Chlorella sp. CH2018. Next base: position 10,335 of record VIYQ01000618.1, read on the forward strand.
TGCCGGGTCTGCAAGGAAGCCAAGAACACAGCACATCCTTCACCCAGGAGAGCAGCCACGAGGATGGCAGCCGCAGAAACGGTCGGCACCACCACACTCCCGCCCGACAATCCCAACCGGAAGCTCACTCTGCGCCGTGTGGGCGGCAGGCGCCGCCGCGCCCACCCCAGTGCCCATGCCGGCGCCAGTGCCTGCAGAGTTGTGGGCGGGTTTGCACCGGGGCTTGGAGTGGGGCAAAGGTTGCACAGCACGCTTGGGAGAGCCAAATGATGGGGCAGAGGACGGCGGCAGCAGGGGACGGTGGCGGCAGGCCTGCATCGCAGCCACTCTGCCTTCCTCCCCACTGCTCCGCCTGTTGAAGCTCCCCACTCTGCTTTCACCTCCAGGAGCCAAGCCCTGCCCTGCCCTTGTCCTCACCGGTGGCAGCGGAGCTGTGGTGCTCCTCGCGCTTGTACGACGAGCTCTCCATGTTGCTTGTGGTGTCGTGAATGGAGGGGAAGCAGGAGCACTCCAGAGAGCAAGGAAACTGAAACAGGGCCCGCTCGCCTCTGCCCTGCCCACTCAGCCAGCGGCGCGGCAGCAGAAGCACAGCAGGCACCGGGGTGCGTCCCGATGTGACCTCTTCACAGTTATCCCCACCCGCAGCAGGGTCCGTTGGGCACTGGCCGCCTGTGTACCAAGCCACACGCCTTCCAGATTGCAGTGCCATGGCCCCATTGTGCCGCCGCCGCTGCAGGCGTTGCCGACCGTCACTCCAGCGCTGCTTGCGCCGGCGCAAGGCCAGCTTCCGAGGCTGACCATGACTTCGCAGGAGAAGGCCATGCCAGCTGGAGCTTGCTCGCCCATTCACATGCAGTCCTGCAGTATCAAACAGGTGCCCTGAGCTCCCGCCCGGCGACAGCTGCGAGCAGGCGCCCACAGGGGCGGCGACGGGGCGGCGGCAGGCGGCAGGCAGGCGGGCGCTTGATCGGCGTCCCCGATCAGGCGAGCTGCCCGTCAATTGGCCCCAGGCAGTGCAGGGGGAGGGGCGGCTGTGGTCAGCAGGTTGCATTCCAGGCCTGCCGGCATGAGTCCCTCCAGCAGGAGGCAGGCGCTGTGGCCCTGGATCAGCTCGCACGCTTCACGCCCCGCTCCAGCCCAGCCCGCCAGAGGCGCCCAGCGAGTGAGGCCGCCGGTTCAACACACCATGTCCAGCTCGGAGCGCTCGGCGACGGTCAAGGCCTCGGACATGACCGAGGACATGCAGCAGGACGCCACCGGCACGGCGATCCAGGTGGGGGCGATTGGCGGCGGCGGTGCCGCCGCGCGGCGGCAGTCAACCTACCGCGGTTCTGACTTCCGCGCCCCTCGCTGCCCCCATGCCCGCCCGCAGGCGCTGGACAAGTTCACGATAGAGAAGGACGTGGCGGCATACATCAAGAAGGAGTTTGACTCCAAGCACGGCCCCACGTGGCACTGCATTGTCGGCCGCAACTTTGGTGCGTGCACCCACTGCCGCGGCGGCGGCAGCGGGCGGCAGGGCGGCATGAGCTGCCTGCACAGGCCGTGCTCATGCGCTTTCTTTGCACCCGCTCAACCCCCCACGCAGGCTCGTATGTGACGCACGAGACCAAGCACTTCATCTACTTCTACGTGGGGCCCATGGCAGTGCTGCTGTTCAAGACGGGCTGAGCACCCAGCTGGCCGGCGCGCGGGCAGCATGGAATGCGCTTCCGGCCGGCCAACCGCCCTTGCTTGACCCACTGCGCAGCTAACAACTTGACCATAGGTAGACAGACGGTGCCCGTTTGCACATGACTGTGTAACATAGCTGACGACGCTGCAGCCGCAGGCCTGCTCCTGTCATGTGTTGCCAGGCCGTGGAATTGGGGCACACCAGACCCGTGAGCACAGCAGCTTCTACTTACAAACGACCGTGGGGTGCAATGCTTGTCAATCCACGTATGCAGTACAGGTCGAATCCGTCAAAATGCGTTGTGATGCAGTACAGTGGTGACTGGCGGTCGGTCAGTAGCACGATGCAGCGCAGGCAGGCTGGCTGGTCAGCCTGCCACACTGCTGGTTCCAACAGCTTCTGGTAGCAGGGCGCCATCAGTCATCATCCATGGGCAGGTCTGGCATGTCCTCCTCTGATGAGCTGCCGCCCTCCTGCTCCCACATCTGCTGCAGCTCCATGATCTCGGCCTCGCCGTCTGCTGCATCCTCATCCCCCTCTGCCTCCTCATCTGCGTCCTCATCCGCTGCCTCTGCCTCCTCGTCCCCTGCCTCCTCCTCGTCAGATGCCTCCTCCTCATCCGCATCTGCCTCCTCGTCTGCCGCTGCACCATCCTCCTCGTCACCCTCTCCCTCTGCTGCTTCCTCATCCGCCTCCTCGTCTGCTGCTGTTGCCTCATCTGCTGCTCCTCCCAGCTGGAAGGCTGCAACCTCCTGATCCTCCAAGCCCGCAGTCTGCTGCTCTGAAGGCTCATCCGCCGCTGCTGCTGCTGCTGCTGCTGCTGCTGCTGCCGCCTCCGCTGCATCGCCGCCCTCTGCTTTCACCTCTGCTGCCTGCCTGTCCGCTCCGCCAGGTGCAGACGCAACAGAGGAGGGCAGCAGCGAGTCGGCCGCATGCTGCCCATCGCTGCCGCCGTCAGCAAAGGGCTGCCGCGCCAGCAGCGCTTGGCGCATCGCCGCCCGCTGCTGCTCGTTGGGGCGCACCACCCGCGGCATGCGGCTGGGTGGAGAGGCTGCCAGCGGCGCGGTGGGCGTCGGCACCACCTGCGCTTTACCAGCTGCCAGGTCCTGTGCAGGGTGGTGTGGGCAGGTGTGCAAAAGTGAGAGTGCGGGTGGCGGGTGATTGCCTGCAACATGGACACCAGCACCCTGCCAGCAACAAGCGGCACATACTGTACGCAAGTAGTCGCGAGGCCGGCCTCCCCAGGCACTGGCAAGCAGCAGGGAGAGCGGCAGGCAGGCTGGTGGTCACGCACCCGTGCCGCCGCATCAATTGCGTCCTTCATGCGCCGCATGATGAGTGTATGGGCTGCCCAGTCCAGCCCCAGCTCATTGCAGACTGCAGGGTGGGGCACCAAGGACGCAGGCAGACTGAGGGGGCTTCTGGAGCTGCTACGAGGTAGCTCGGCTGCACTATGCTGCAGCCGTCCACCGCCTGGGTGTGTGCGCCAGTTTGCACACTCTCCGCACACCGCTCCTCACCTGCCGCAATGTAGGCTTCGCAGGCGGCGCGCGGCGCCGACAGGTCCCACAGCGGGTCGTCAGCGTACAGCGCCTCCAGGTGTGGCAGCGAGCAGCGCACCTGTGCGGAACATGAGGGGGCAAAGACGGAGGGAGCCGGCATGGGTTGAACTCACAACAGCATGGCCTGAAGCATGCATGGCCCTGTCTGCTTCCAGGGCCGATCTCAGCCTCTCTGCGTTCTCCAGTCCGCTTTCCCACCCCATCCCCGCCTGCTCCGCTGCCGCACCTCGAGCCGCACGAGGGTGGGGGCCGCCGGCGCGTGCTGCACATCCCGGTGCTGCTCCACCAGCTTCTGCAGGTCGTTCTGCAGCCGTCTGCAGCATGGGAGGAGGCAGCAAACGCAGCGGCTGTTGCACCTGCGTTGGACAAAGCAGCACAGGCAGCTGCACGAGGCATGGTGTTGCAACAGCGCAAGCCTGCGGCAGCCGCAGCTGCTCATTCCCGTGCCCACAGCCAGTCGCAAACCAAATGCACGATCTGGTCGGCCTTCTTCAGCAGAGCATTCACTGGTGTTGCACTACTCACTGTGATTCGCGTTCCAGCACGTGCGGCTGCTGGATGTACTGCTGCACAAACGTGCGGGCTGCTGCTGCGGGGGAGGCCTTGGCGTCGCCCAGACGCCACAGCAATTGCTGCAGGACAGAGGCAGGGGTGAGCTGTGTTCAAAGCTGCACGCCAAGAGCCGCAGGTTGCACAGGTGGGTGGGCCCCGGCTCCGAGCACCGCAGCACCGAGCACCGGGCGCAGGGATGGCTCCGCTGTAACCACCTGCCAAGCCAACCCCTGCCAGGCCGGGTTGCAGCAGAACTGCAACACGGAGAGCGCTGCCGCCTGTTCTGCTGCTCTCACCTCCCTCGCCTCCAGCTTGCCGTGCTCCAGGAACAGATAGACTGGCAGGAAGAGCTGCTTGGCGGCGGGCGGCTGCTCGCTGTCGGCCGGCGCCGCCCGCTTGCGGCAGCCTGCCTGCTCAAGGAACTGCTGCACCCGCGACGCCGCCATCGGATCACGCAAGCAGCCTGCAGCACAAGGGTGCGCCGGCACTAACTGATGCACGCACACGGGAGCAGGAAGGGCCAGAGCCTGGCGGCAGCGGCGGCAGGGCGGCGGGAGCAGCAGAGCAGGCGGGGCGCCCGGCCCACACTGCGCCAGCGAGCGCTGCGGCTCGTGTGTTGCTTGGCGGGCGCGCGACGCCGTGTAGGCCAGGGCTTGTTGAGCTCGCACACGCCCCTGCCGCTTCAGGAGGCCACACGCCCACCAGCCCCCACACAACAACTTGCACGGCTATCTCGATGCGGTCAGTGCGCACCGCAAGCCAGAGCGGCACTCACCGACGGGTTGAGCGGAGCGTCCCGCCTGGGTGGTGACTGCCTTGCCCTGCCGCGCGCTTTAAACTATTGCGAAACAGAGCGCGACTGCTCTAAGCGCCGGCAAGCCGTGCAAAGGGGGCTGGGGCACCGCCGCCGCCTCCACCGCGGCCCCATGTGCGAGCACAGCGCAATATTGTTCGCTGCGTTACAGAGGTTGTTGCTGCCTTGGTGCAGCTGCCTGAAGCAATAGGGCAAACAAGTCGAAGTCTAGTTGCGCTCTAAATGGTGGGAGGGCTCACTCGGAGTGCAGGAAGAGCAGACGAGAATGCTTCAAGGCAATGGGCTGTTCAGGAATGAGTTGGATGGATCGGATCGACGAATCGGCTCGCAAGTTTGAATGGTGGCGTTCACTCGTACATTGTAATGCTGTGCAATACTCAAAAAAGGGTGGGCCGGGCTGCCCACCAGCCTACGCCGCCAGCAGGGCGTCGGCGCATCGCTGCACCGTGCGCCATGCGGCCTCCACGTGGCAGCCCTGGGTCAGTGTGCCGCCCAGCGCGCACCGGATCACATAGCGCCCGCTCAGCAGGGTGTGGGACAGGAAGGCGGTGCCTGCAGCGCGTGGCGGAGTTAAACCAAGGGACATTTTTACCGCAATAGATGCATGTGTGGCGACCCCATAGAAGCAGTCGGCGGGGCAGAGGCAGCTGGCGCCGAGCATGATACCTGCTTGCGCCTTGAAGCAGTGCCCTGGTGCACCCACCTGAGCGGTTGACCGCCTCCAGCAGGGCGGCATTGTCCTGGTTGCGGCAGCCACGCAGGCGGAAGCAGACCAGGCCAAAGCGCGGCGGCACCACCACCTCAAACCTCTCGTCAGCTGCCACCTGTTGCAACAAGATGGGGCCGCGGCGTGAGCGATGCAGGATGCTTCCATCCAATTGCAGCGAGTTGATGCTGCAGCACGCCCTGCTGTGCATGTCTTGTGGCAACTGTCCGGCAGCATGCAAGCGCCGGCACCAAGTCAGAGCAGCAGCTAACACCGGACAGCAGCAGCGTCTCACCAGGCCCGCCAGCAGGCTCTGCATGCGCAGGCGGTGCTGCATCAGGCGGCGCAGACCATCGGCACCATACTGCATCATTGGCAGGGATTCACAGGGTAGTGGGAGTGTGCAAGGCGGGCTGCGGGGCGTCAGCCTGCAATCTGCCGGGCATGTACACGCCATAGCACATTGCAGGACGTTCCCTCTCCCTCCCCAGCACCCAAGCCGCGCCACAGCAGGTGCCTCACCATGCGCAGCACCATCCACAGGCGCAGGCCGCGGAAGCCGCCGTGGCCAAACACAATGTCCACATCCTGCCGCTCCACCGGCTGCTCCTTGGCAGGACAGCTGCCGCCAGCCGGCAAGCTGCCAGGGGCCGGCACCGCAATGTGCTCATTGCCAGTGGCGCTGCTGCTGCTGCCTGCGGATGAGGTGATGGCGTCTGCGCCGCCGGCCAGGGCAGCAGTTGCACCATTGCCCCCTGCCGGCAATTCAGCCGCTGGTGCGCCGCCAGCCTGCCTTGGCGCCGCCTCAGCCAGCTGCAGGCCAAACCTGCCGCTGCCACAGGAGTCGTTCACGAGGTAGGGGCTGTCGGCAGGGGGCACCGTCAGCGCACGCCGCACCCACTGAATATCTCGGAAATACGCAGCCGAGCTGCACAGGCGAGTGGGGAAGGGGGCAAACAGTGACGCAGGGATGGATGGTGCCCGCCTGGCAGGAGGCGGACAGGCAAGCAGGGGCTGGCAGGTACCGGTCCAGCAATGGCAGTGGTGGGATGGCACATTACGGGCCTAGGGGTGCGGCTAGGGCGGGTCTCCCGCTCACCACTCCCAGCCGCAGAGCAGCGCCTTGTGTGGGTTCACATCGTACGAGTCCGCCCTCTCCAGCCCTCCAAAGTGCTCCTCCCGCTGCTCAGGCAGGATGGCAAAGGCGCCGGCCCAGGCCGCATCCACGTGCAGCCTGCATGAGGGTAGCAGGTCGCCAAATGGGTCGCTTGCCACCAAAGCAGTGAGTGCATGCGAAGGAATTGCAGCATGCTCAGCTACGGTGTCTGCCGTGCATCAGCCGTGCCCCAAACAGCTGAGTGCACCTCTGACAACAACCCAGGTCCAGCCCCACCCTGCCCATCCCTCCCTGGCCCTCACCAGATGCCGTGACGTCGCGCCACTGGTGCCAGATCCGCCACTGGGTCCACTGCACAGCACCCAGTGGTGCCGATTGTTGCGCACACAAAGCAGGGCAGCAGTCCAGCCGCCAGGTCAGCCTGCACCGCCGCCTCCAGCGCCGCAGGCTGCATGGCATAGCCCTGCTGCGCACAGGTTGTGAGCTGGCGGAGGTGGAGTATCCCTGCCACCATGCATGCCTTGCGGCAGCAGCTGTGCGTCTGGTCTGTGGGGCAGGGAAGAGAGGGAGGACGCAGCAGGGTGTTGAGAACAGGCGGTAGGTTGGGCAGGCAATGTGGTGTGTGCTGGACGACGCAGGCCGCAAGCCGCACCTGTGGCATACACCACCAGCCTCAAGGCATCTTGTGGCTGCCGCCCCGCCAGCTTGCGTGCCTTGGCTGCCAGCAGGGCCGCCAGCAGGGCCTCAGAGGCGGTGCCATAGAGCACAGCGCCGGCAGCGGGCGAGGCGGCGGGGCAGAGGCTCGGAGGCAGGCCCAGCAGCTGGGCCAACCAGTCGAGGGAGATCTGCGGATGGAATTGGCGGCGTTCAAATAGGATTCATGTCTGGTCTGCGGTTGCCAATCTCCGTGCCATAGAGCAAGCCGAGCCTGCGGCGCTACACCGGTACCAGGGCGCATTCGCAAACTGTGAGGGGTGTCTGCACCATGTGTGCACCCACCTGCTCCAGCTCCGTGCAGGCAGGGGAGGCGGCCCACTGGAAGCCCAGCACGTTCACCGCCGCAGCCAGCACGCCACCCAGGACGGATGGTACGCTGCACAGAAGGTGGGATGGGCAGCAATCGGCACATGCTTGGCAGCAGCGGTGGTGGACAGTGCAGCTTGCTCCACCTGTGCAGGTGCTTGATTACGTAGAGCTGTCCTTGGCTACGCCCTGCCCCCACCCACCTGGCGCAGCACGGAAAGTAGGCAAAGAAGCAGGGATGCTGCCAATGTGTCAAGCCTGGCAGGATGAGTGCCCTGCGGGTGAAGGAGCATCAGGCGAGCAGCAGCGGGGGAGCATCAGGCGAGCAGCAACAGGAGCACGCTGTGGGCAGGTCTGTGCTTCCCGTGGGGAGCTGGGCAAGGCACACAGGCGCACAGTCATGCTATCAGCAGCCTATGCAGACGGCAGTATGCGAAGGACAGCCTCAAACCGTCAACTAACCAACCCGAGCCAGACTCCAAGCCGTGCCGGCCAGCGCACTTGATGTCTCGAAGGACCGCCTCGCCGCTGTCTGCTTGGTCTGGCGCCGCTGCCGGCAGCGCGCGGCGCAGGAACCCTGGCTGTGCTTGGCTCATCACCGGCAGGTGGCCCGACAGAAGTGCCTCATAATAATCTGCTGCAAAGTCGGCTGCTGCATGCCCCATCGATCTCAGCTGCGTGCAAGGGAGGAGCGGCGAGGGAGCTCGAGCGGCACCGAGCGGTGACGGCGGCACCGCCAGGCGTGCAAGCGAAGCGGGCGGCGCTGGCTGCCCGCGCAGGCACAAGGCGCTCACGTGGGTGAACGAGGCCGGGGCCGGCGCCTCGTAGCTCGTCTCCCCGCTGTCGACCACGCGCCTGCGCCGGCTCTGCAGCCAGCTTGCGAATGAACTGAACATGGAGAACATCGCGACATGTTGAACGATGTCGAGGGAGTGACGAGAGATGCCTGCGACACTGCTGAAAGTCCGGCCGCTGCGCCTGCTGCCGCGCCCACCGTCGGCCATGACGCATGCCTGCCTAACCAGCCTCTCGTGTAAATGCGGCATTGCAGCCAAGCAATATTAGTCGAATGCATTGAAGTTGTGCGAGGATAAAATAGTTGTGACTGCTGTCGCTGCAGCAGCAGTCGCGTGACGGGTGGCAGCAGGCACGTGCCCCGCCCTTCAAGCCGCAGCCAACGTGCCGTCGTCTATGCCAAACGTGCCCAGGCGCCGCATGAGGGTCTCTAGGTGCAATCAGACACCCCTCAGGGCGATGGCTGCTTGAACAGCTCACGACCGATGAGGATGCGACGGATCTCTGCGGGCGCAGTCGGCAGGGGGGGCTGTAAGGGAGCGCCGAGGGTGTTGCCGCTCAACACAAGAGGCCGCATCCAGGCTCCCTGCACTGCTTGCAAGTGGTAAGGCAGGCGCAGTAGCTTCTTTCCACCGACCCCGACTGTTCACCCGAGGTGCCAGCTCCAATCTCGTACAGCTTGGCATCCCGCAGGAAGCGGCCGGTGGGGTACTCATTTGTGTAGCTGTGGGGGAGAGGCGGAGCCAGAGCGCAGCTTGCTCTGAACCTTTTTCACGCTGTTGCCTCGTGGCGCTACAAAGGGCGCCGCATGCAAGCCGAACGCCCAGCGCATGGGCAAATGGTTCACTGCGAGGCATGTGCATGACCAGCAGCAGCACGCACCCGTTGCCGCCCAGCAGCTGGATGGCATTCAGCGCCGCCCGCGTGGCATTCTCGGCAGCGAAAAGGATGGCGGCGGCGCAGTCCTTGCGGCTGGCCCGGCCTGCGGGTGGCATGGGTGGCAGCAACTCCTCGCCGGTCAGTCAGCGCTCGCACAAGCAAGCAGCGTCTGAGCTCCGCAGGCGTGGCCAGTCAACGAGCGACCCGCCACACACCTGCATCTGCTTCCCGTGCCGTGGCATACACCAGAGCACGGGTGGCCTGGGTGGCGGCGTACATGTCGGCAAGCTTGGCTTGGACCAGCTGCAGGTGTAGGGAGCCATGAGGGCAGCAGCCAGGCTCAGGTTCCAGGCGAGGAGCGAACAGCAGTGGGAACTCCAGCGCTGCTGCTAGCCTAGCAGCAGCTGCTGCTCCCCTGAGGGGAGCGGCCCTCCAGCCTGAACCCACCAGCCACCCAGCCGGCCGCCCACCTGGAACTCGGCGATGGCCTTGCCAAACTGGGTGCGCTCTCGGGTGTACGGCAGCACCGTATCAAGGCAGGCCTGCGCACATCAGCAAGGCAAAGGACACCTCCTCAGATGGCATGCATGATGACACACGAGACAGAACCACAGCAGGTGGGCAAGAAGCAGCAGGGCAGCAGGGCAAGGCCGTCACATGGCAGGGTGGACACACGTGCCCGGCAGCAGCAAGGCGAGGCACGCTTGCCTGCATGATGCCCAACGGTCCAGCCGACAGCACCAGCCGCTCATAGTCCAGCCCGCTCATCAGCACATACACGCCCTGCCAACAATGAACAAAAGCAGTGGCAGAGCAGTCGGTTGATAGAGGTGCGCACCCCTTTGCGTGCAGCCGCTCCAACCCTGCCACTAGCTACCGTTGCAGTTGTGGCCAGCTGCAGTTGCGGGGCACGCACCCTCCCAAACCCAGCGATGCGTGCCTGCCGTCCAGCCCACCTGGTTTTCCCGCCCCAGCACATTCTCTGCCGGCACCTCACAGTTGTCAAACAGCAGCTCGCACGTGTCGCTGCCCCGCATGCCGAGCTTGTCCAGCTTCTGGGCGGTGGTGAAGCCCTGCAGGGAGGGGTTGGCACGAATGCATCAGGGGGAGCGCAAGCACTGGTGCAGGTGTGGTGGGGGTGTGGGTGGGGCCCAGCAAGGCCGGCGGCAGGCCCATAACAACGTGGCACACGCCTCATGTGTTGCATGCAGATGGGGTCCCCATGCAGATTAGTCCCC
>VIYQ01000619.1:0-24675 GCA_009928355.1 Chlorella sp. CH2018
CCGCCCACCCACCTAGGGTCCTCACAGCCGACACCATGCCTCGGTTGGACAGGTCAGCGCTCATGTACCGCGGCCGCACCAGGCAGTCGAACTGCAGCGGGCAGCAGAAGGCAACATTTAGCATGAGCAACAGGGACTGGAGTTGCTGTCTGCCGGTTGGGGCCAGACTGCCGCGTGAGTGCCTTTGCAGGCAATTGGCAAGGCGGCGCAAACCGCCAGGCTACACCTTTTCTCCAAGCTGTCAAAATGCTGCCCAGCGCACTGCCATGCGCACGCTCCACACCGCCAACTGACCTGGCGCTCCAAGTCCTGCCACTCTGCCTCGCCGATTGACAGCTGCTCAACAGAGTGGTGCGTCAGTGCGCGGGCGACCTGCACACAGCGAGCAGCGGGCAGCAGGGCGCTTGCAAGCATCAACTGCGTGGTCAGGCTGGATCGCTTGCAAGCAGCATGCCAGCATCGCGGCAGAGGCCAAATGCCAGCAGTTGGCCATGAGGCCACAGTCACCTGCCCGGTAGACCAGGCCTTTTCCGTGCTGGCCAAGGGGCACCAAGGATTTGGAGCGCCTCAAGCAGCTTTGAGCCATGACAGCACCCCCAGGGCAAACTCCTGCATGCTCTGACCAAGGCAGGCACGCCCAGCGCTCACCGCGACCGCCTCCATCCACCGCGCTCCCTGTGACTGTGCGTGCAGCATTGATCCAGTGATAATGAAGGGGTTGATGGCCTCGTCTGTAAGGGAAGAACACACATGGGTTGGTGGACGGTGTCAAACCGCCAAATGCCATGCGCACCGCAGCAACAAGGGCTCTGTGCCGCTGCGCTTGCGTGTGGATGCCTGATGCACCCTGGCGGCGTGACCAGGCTGCCGGTGCCTGGTACAGCACCCATCACAGGAGCAGCGAGTTGGGTATGGCTTCACCAGCAGCAGCGAATTGCAGGACGTGGATGCTGAAAGTGGCCACGCCACTGGTTGCATGCCCAGGCTTACCAATGAGCAGCGAGTCGGCTTCGTCCACAAGCGCAAAGTGCAGCGGGCGGCGGATGACCTGCAGCATGGGGTCGGGTCCCAGTGTGGCCGGATGTTGTGAGGGCCAAGTGTTGCAGGGTGACGTGAGCTCAGCTGGACATTGCTTTGAGGCCCAACTGCCCGCCTGATTGGCTGCCGGGCCTCACCACATCCCGAGGAAACTGGCTGATGTTGTCTTGGAGGTACGTGAATGCCAGGTCGTACGCTGCAACACGCAAGGACGAGCGAGCCAGCTTGGGTGGGGGTGAACACTGAGTGATCGCTGTGCGATGCCACGCATGTGTTGTAGTTAGCACACGTGCATGCACGCCAGGCGGCCAGCTGCATCACACTACCATCGCCGCCGCCGCGCCTCGCAGCATGGCGCTGCGCAGGCCCGCCACCCCGGTAGCCGGCTACTCCAGCCCATGCATCCGACCACTCCCAGCCAGTGCATCCAGCCACTCCCAGCCAGCGCATCTGCCCACCGGTGGTGTATGTGACATCGCAGGCCAGGGCAGCGATGCGCTGCGCAAGGTTAGACGACTCAGACGACAGCACGCCCACAGACAGGCCAAGGAACTTGAACACCTTGCCAATCCTGCAGATGAAACGACAACAAGCGCAAGCCGCCAACAACTCGGGCAGGCATCATAGGTTCGGCTGCTAAGCAGCTTCAGCTGCTTTGACAGCAGTGGGCAGCCATGGCCATACCCGCTGTCGAGCAGGCAAGCCCGTCCTCAATGGGCCAGCTGTGCAGACCTTTCGCGCCACTGCCACTCACCATTCGGCGTCACGCTGAGCCAGGTAGCCATTGACAGTGATGATGTGCACACCCCGCCCTGCAGCAGGCAGCCACGGGACAGTGCAGGGGTGAGCCAGTTTGTTCAAGTGAAAAGCAAGTCGCCAGCTGCGCCTGTGCACGCAGCCTCTGCACATCACCCATGTGCTCAGCCGGCATCCGCCACCGATGAGGGTGTTAACGTCCACGGGCGGGCGGCATGGCACAGCCCACCCGGCCCGCTCGTCCCAGAGCGCCCTCTGCTGCAGCAGCGCACCTGTGAGAGCGTTGACGTAGGCGGGCAACGCACCTGCAAGGCCCACCCCCAAACTGCCTTCCCCACCCCACACACCTGTGAGGGCGTTGATGTAGGCGGGCAGCGTGGCTACCAGCGTCTTGCCCTCCCCCGTCCGCATCTCCGCAATCTGGCCCTCGTGCAGCACCAGGCCGCCCAGCTGTGACAGTGACAGGCAGGTATGCAGGGTTTCTTGTGTGCAGCGGCACCGGATGTGGTTGCTGCAGATGAGCACAGCCAACATGGGCATGCATCTGGCAAGCGCATCTGTCGACCCCCTCTGCCAGGTTGCATCGCAGCAGCAGCGGCGGCAGCAGCAGCAGCAGCCCGCTCCTGCACCCCTCAGCCTCACCAGCTGCACGTCGTAGTGGCGCATGCCGAGCACGCGGTGCGCCGCCTCGCGCACCACCGCAAACCCCTCAATCACGACATCCTCTGGCAGGCCGCCCAGCAGGCCGCGGCGCCGCCACTCTGCTGCCTGTGCACGCCGCCGCTCGCGGCTGCTGCCTCCTGGGGACGCGTAGCTGCCGTCGCCGCTGCCGCTCAGGATTTCGACAGGGCTGCTGCCAGGATCGGGGCCGCCCAGGCCAGCTGCCTCAATACGGTACCGCAGCTCCCCTGTCTTGGCTGCCAGCTCGTCGTCGCTGAGGGCTGCCATGGTGCCACTCAGTGCATTGATGCGGCCCACAATGGCGATGTACCTACGGGCGCGGGGGGCAACGGTGTGAGAGGAGGCAGAGGAGGCAGAGGAGGCAAGGTGTTGTGTGCCGCACATGCTGCTTTCAGACATCAGCACACCAGGAGTAAGGGGGATGCAGCTCAGCAGTTTTGTGCTCTTCCTCTGTGTGCCAAGTGCCACGGTGTGGCACCCCGGCCCACCTGCGCAGGTCGCGCCGCTCGGCGGCATGCAGCGTCTGCAGGTGCTCCTCCCAGTGGTGCGGCAGCAGGCCCTCCACAGCCTACAACAATCAGACTACCCCCCATAAGTCAGCACGTGGCGTGATGCTCTCCTGCATTAAACAATGCTGCACCATGCACAGCCAGGCGCCGAGCAGGCAGCGGCGGCGGCGGCGGCGGCGGCGGCGCACCCGGCCCTGCGGCACCGCTGCTGGCTGCTCCTGGCCCTGGACTGGCCGCACAGACAGCTCCAGCTCCGATTCCTGGTCATCCTCGGGCGCCAGGGGCGCTGGGGGCGCTCCAGGCGACTGCACAGACGTCAAGAGCCCTGGCCGACCCCGCTGTAAAACTCTAGACTGCCCGGTTCGAGGCCGCTGCACTGCTGGTCGGCGGGACGCCGCAGCGCTGCTGGCCGCCACAGGCAGCATTCGAGAGCTCTTGGGAGGGGCCCGGCAGCGCCCCTGCCGTGCTGATCGATCCGATGGGATGCTCACAACACATGCATGCGGGGCCTGCAAGCGATCAGGGGCTGGTGGCGAGTTCCGAGGTCGACGTGGCGGTGGTCAGACGCCCAGGGCACACCATCGGCTCGTCTGATGCCATTAGAACGCAATTGACCGCACACACAACTCCCTGGCAGCCGCCACTTCCGATGCGGCTGTCCCTGCGCTGCACAGGCAAGCTCAGGCAGCGCTCCCTGGCCCTGGCAGCCCTGCAGCGGCCAACTCCCCCTCCCCGAAGGCTGGTGGAGGAGGCGCAGCGCCAGGCGGCCCCCACCACGCAGCTGCGGCCGCCGCCAGTGCGACCGCCGCCGTCGGAGCGGCAGGAGGATCGCAGCCCGCAGCGCATGGCTCCCCCTCGCCAGCGGCAGGCGGTGCCGCAGCCACACCGCAAGGTCACACTGGCAGGTGAGACGGCGGCTGGCTGGTGGGTCTATAGCGCGCACAGCCTGCTGCGAGCTGCGTGATGCGCCGCAGATTCCGGTCTGCCAGATAATATCATGCCCCGCCCTGCCCTGCCCTGCAGTGGTGGGGGATGTCCACTCTCAATGGGACGCTGACAGGTGCGCTGGGCGGTTCATTAGCTGGTCATACCATGCACCTATTTGACCGACTGCCAGCTGCCAGCTGCTATGCCGCTGGGGCAGGGGTCTCTTCAGGCTATGCGGTCGGATCGCGCAGGTGGCAGGTTGCCTGCTGCCTACCTGGGGACCACCTGCCTGCCTTCCTGCCTGCCTGCCTGCCCGTCACACACCCCTGACCTCCCTTTCACCTGCCTGCAGCGAGGCGGCTCTAGCATGGCTGGGCTCTGATGTGGCGGTCTTTGTGGGCGACTTTGGAGAGGAGGCGGTGCAGGTGCGGGGCTGCTGCATGACGGGTCGCTTGCTTGTGGGCCCACGCCATGCCCTGGTGCACCTGAACGTGTGCCACAATTTGCTGTGCATGGATCGCAGGCAGCGGCTGGAACCAAGTTGTGCATTTCTTGTGCTGGTGCTCAGTGCAGCCTCCCCCGCCACTTGCCCCCGCCTGCCGCAGCTGGTGGAGCGCATCGCCGCGCTGCCGCTGCCCAAGGTGGTCTGCCTGGGCAACCATGACGCTTGGTGAGCTGATGGCTCTGGCAAATGTGACCCTTTGGTCGCAGCCAGTTGCAAGCAGTCGCATGACGTACGGCAACGGCTGCCAGGGCTGCTGAGTCTCCCGCCTCGTGCAGCAGCGGCACCCTTGGTCGCTGCGACTTGCCCTGACCTTTTCGCTGCTCCCCTCGCCTCCCCTGCCTGCCTCACCTCCATCCCCCGTCTCATCCTGCTGCTGCTCCCAACAGGTTCAGCCTGACGCCCAACGGGCGGCGCCGCTACGCGCGCGCGATGCTGCAGAGCAGCAGCCTGGCCATGCGGGAAGCGTACACGGAAGGTGCGGCTGTGTGCTGGAATGGCGGTGAACCTGCATGCCTGGCTGGTGCCCCATGGAGCTGCGAGGCCTGGCGGCATCCCTCCAGGGCTGCCATGCCAATGCTATGCTGGGTACGCAGCGCCCCCTGTCACCCCCCTGCCCCTGCCCTGACTGCTGTCCCCAGGCGGCAGCACCCCCGCGATCGCGCGGCAGCTGGATGCGCTGGGCGGCGACCACATTGGATACTCCAGCAAGCGGTTCCCGGAGCTGGGGCTGACCCTGGTGGGCGCCCGGCCCTTCAGCAAGGGCGGCAAGCAGTGGAGCGATGTCGCGGGTCAGAGCGGGAAGGGCGGTGTGGTGTTGGGGTTTGGGGGGCTCGAATTCTTGCGGCGAGGATGGAGGAGTCTATGCTGACAAAACAAACAACCATACAGGGCCTTGCACCGATCGGCAGCGTGCCGTGCCGCATCAGACCTCTGCTCGCGACGCGTGGCTGCGCTGTTTCCCACTGAGTTCACACCCATGCTCCCCCTACAGACTTTTACGAGGAGCACTTTGGCGTGGGTGGGCACCAAGACTCCGCGCTGCGCATCCTGGATGTGGCGCTGGGAGCGGCGGAAGGGGACTGCAAGGTGCGCCTGGCTACCTGGGCGCGGTAGCTTGCAACTGCACTGCAAGCCGTAGCAGCCAGGAGGCAGGTGCAGGGTGCCAGCTAGCCGTGCAACTGCTGACTGCATGCAGGCCATCAGTCGGTAGCTTGCATGCGTCATGTTGCAGCTTGCATGCTTGATGTTGAAGTGAGGGATCTAACGGCGTGTGCTACCTGCGCTCTCCCATGCGTGTGCAGGTGGTGGTGGCGCACAACGGCCCCGCGGGGCTGGGCGGCCGCCGCCACTGCATCTGTGGCGTGGACTGGACGGAGCCGGAAGCCGACTTTGGCGACCCTGACCTGCAGGCGAGCTGTTTGCTGCTGGGGATTGTGTTTGGTGGTGGCGTGAACCAGACAGAGCCTGAGGCTGGCCCCCAGACCTGCAGGTGGGGCTGGCCTGGGTTGGCGGAGCATGCAGAGAGTGGGGTTGTGAGTGATGCGGCCGGCTGCCGCCTGCATGTGTTTGGCTTACCAGAGCACGTTCGGGCTACCATCAAGACTGCCAACCACCCTCCCCACCTCCCCACCCTTCGCAGGAGGCACTGGACATGATGCATGCGCAGGGCGTGCACGTGCCGCTGGTGCTGTTTGGCCACATGCACAGCCAGCTCAAAGGTGGGCGAGCGGCGGTGTTGATGCCAACTGTTGCCCTCCCTCCCCAGCGTGCATGCCTGCTGCCGCTGCTGGCCGCACCCTGATGTGCGGCTGGCTGCGCTTGCAAGCCCTGTTTGCCACAGGCGGCTGTACCTGTACAGCCGTGTGGCATGCAGCAGCTGCGCAGGTGTTTCTTCCAAGCTTGCCTGCCGTAACAAGCTGCCTCACTGCCCTGGACCCTGGATGCCGCGCCCCATGTGCAGGCCGGGGCCACCGCAACATGGTGGAAGTGGACCCTTCTACCGGCACTCTGTACATCAACGCAGCGGTGGTGCCCCGTGTCCGCACCTTCCCCGCACCCGAGCCAGCAGAGGCGCCACAGCCGCACGAGAGCAGCTACGACAGCGATGGGGCAGCAGGCGCAGCGGGTGCAGCAGGCGCAGCGGGCGCAGCGGGCGCAGCAGGAGGCGGCAGCAGAGCAGAGGATGACGGCAGCGGCGGCGATGGCGGCAGGGAGGAGACTGTGAGAGCCCACCACTTTGTGCTGGTGGAGCTGTTTGGCGGGGCGGTGACTTCGGCGCGAGATGTGTGGGTGGGCGTGGGACCGGCGGGCGGCAACAGCGGCGGCGGCGGCAGTGGCGGCAGCAGAGCGTGCAGCATTGTGCACCAGCAGGAGCTGGTGAGGACCACCCTGGCGGCTGCGGCAGCAGGAGCAGGGCAGGAGGGCGGCAACACGGCAAGCGGTGCATCGGCATCGGCAGCGGCAGCGGCGACGGAGGCTGCGGAGCGGAGAGCAGGGGATGCAGAGGGTGCAGCCAGCGGCAGCTATGTGTGCTCAATCTATCGAGCCTTTGCGGACGAGTGGGAGCCCTTTGTGCTGCAGCTGCCCGCGGCTGCGGATGCATGAGCAGCTGCGTGACTTTGATGCCTGGCCATTTCATGTGGGTCTGCCCTTTCTGTAAATTGTAAATGAACCGCTTGCCCTTCGCGTACCCTCCGGTGCGGATTACATATTTGGTTGGGTGCGCAGAAAAAAAGAAACACGTCAGTTCTCATCGTAAAACTCGGGGACAACTTCATGCAGCAGCTCAGTGATGTCCTCGGTAAACAACACACGTGGGTGGGTAGGGCTCTGCATAGCTCTCGCTGCAGCGGCCTTGCTGATACCCACGGGGCCGGACAGCTGCAGGCAGCGCAGCGAGGCGTGCCGGCCGACAAACTGCAGCAGTACAGACCCCACCGCAACGTGCCGCTTTTGGTAAGCTGGCGCATGCAGCGCCAGGTGCTCCAGCTGTGTCGCCTGGCGCAGCACGCCCACGTTGTGAGCCGTAAACAGGCCGGGCAGCATGAGCTTGCGCAGGCCAGCTAGCCAAGGGCCGCCAGGCAGCTTCCCTTTTGGCTGAATTGCGCTCCACGCAAAGCGCTGCAGCCGTGTGAGGCCCACCACTTCTTGGGGCACATACCCTGTGTCAAGCTGCAGCGCTGTGAGCTGGGGCAGCGCGTCCAGCAATATCTTGTGTCCGTGATCCGCTGTCCCAGGGATAAGCACCAGACGAAGTGCCTGGATATTGGTGAGCGGGTGCACCGCGGCCGACTCCGGCACGCTGCACCCAAGGGAGACGGACGGTGAGCTCAGCGGCAGGGTTGCACATCAGTTGCAGGGCAAGGCGCAGGAATGCATGGCATACTGAGCAGTGGACCAAGCATGAGCTGCCAGCCATTCCGCTACCAACCCAGCACAGTGGCTACGCGGCAGCAGCAGGCAGGCTCACTCGACAGACGTGCGCAGCGCCAGCGCAGTCAGGCTGGTCAGGCGGCTCATCGGGCGGAAACCCTCTGACTCGCACTGTGGCATATTGAGCTGCAGGTGCTCCAGTTGTGCAAGGTTGCCCAGCTGCACCGGTGCAGCAGGGGCGGCACGGGAAATGCTCAACTTGAGTGTATGGACAGACAAAGGCAGCATCCTTGAGGCAGCTAACATCTGAGTGGGCTGCAAGGGCTGTGGGATACTGCAGGTGGCTCTGCTTGCAAGGCGAGCCTTACTTGAGGCGACAACTCCGGAGGATCCTCCTGCCCATTGTCAAAGCGGCCCAGGTGCAGCCGCGTCAGGGCCGGTGGCAGGGTTGTGTCAGGGTGCACGTACAACGGGTAGCCATCCACCCGCAGGTCACACAGCTTGGACAGGCCGCCCAGATGTGCGATCACCCGCATCTCTGTCTCCAGCTGCAGGTGCAGCAGGCGCAAGCTGGGCAGGCCGCGCGCGAGGCTGCACACTTTCACAGCTGGCAGCCGCAAGTCACGGGTGGCCACGCGCAGCTCCTCCAGACCGCCGCACGCCGCCACAGCGCGCAGAATATTGCTGTGCAGCTGCAACAAGCAGCTCTCTTCGTACGGCTTCTTGTTTGGTATAGGGATGGCCTCCAGCTGCAGCGAGCGCACTGCTGCGCCGGCGCCCGACTGCTCCAGCCAGCGGCAGAAGGCGGTCAGCCGCGGCAGCTCGGCAGCACCCAGGAGCTCCAAGCTGAAGCTGTGCACGGGGGCCAGTCTGCCAGGCGCCGCCAGCGGGAGCACACCAGCGGCAGTACACACCGCCTGCAACAGAGGGATCGGGAAGGGCGGTCAGTAGGTCGAGAGCGGCGCAGTGAGCGGTGGCGACGGCGGCAGCGGAGGCCGGGGCCACCCTCCCCAGTGCGGCATGCAGCAGGCTGCATGCGCGGAGCACCTCTCTAGCGGGTCTTCCAGGCGCTCGAAGCAGGCCACCAGCAGGTCGTCGGGCAGGTCGGCGAGGCCGGGGGCACCTGGGCGCGGCTGGGAGGCTGCCATGGTGCCGCCGCAGTTGTACACGTTCCAAGGAGAGTGTTCAGGCGTCCACCGCGGCTTCTCATGCGCTTGGGCACGCGCCGAGCTGGCGGTGGCGGTAGCGGCAGCAGGCTGATGCAGGAGGATGCATTGTTCTGCCCATCTGTGCTGCCACTTCTTCCACTGGAGCTGTTACATAAACTGGCCACAAAAACAAGCAACATGATACGCAAATTCAACTGCCGCAGGACCCACGCAGCAGGATGGCCCCCTGCCTCGCAGGCGGTGCACACTGCTGCACACAGCCGGCTGTGCAGATTCCAGCTGGATGAGAACTGCCGTCCCTGCTCGCGCGAGAGGCATCACGAGGCAGTGAACTTAATCTTCATGCCCGCGTCGCAGTGGCCCGGCACCGGGCAGGCAAACCTGTACGGGCATGGGTGAGGCTGTGAGCTCACCCTCGAGGGCGGTTGCTGGTGCTGAGCAACTGGCGGCGGGATCGCCGCTGCTTTGCAAACAGCTGCAAAGCACTGCATGCCGCAGGGCTGCCCTCCCTGCACGTGGCCGTTTCCTGCCAACTGCAGCACGAGCTGCCCTGTGCTTCCCACCTGCGCTTTCAGCATGCGCTTTCAGCATGTGCGGTCAGTCTACCCTTCCACCATTTGTGCCTCACCAATAGATGCCCGGCTGGTCAAAGGTGACGGTGGCGGAGCCGTCCTGGGTGGGCGGCTGGATCTGCACCAGCGGCGGCACATCCTCAAACACGGCTGCGGGCACGGGCAGGGGAGGAGGGAGGAAGCTGCTCAAGCCCTCTGGGCAGAGGAGAGCAGCTGCAGGCGGGCACCGAATCGAGGCATGCCACGTTGGCCACGGCTGGAGCATGCAGTAACCCCCAAATGCCCGCGTGGGCGGCAGTACGCCGGCCGCGCTGTCCCAGAGCTTTCCACTCCACGCGGCAGCACCCACCCCAACTGCTAGCTCACCGGGGCAGGTGGCGTTGGGGACCTTGAACAGGCCGTGCAGCCACTTGAAGGAGAAGACGGCCTGGTCCCCCACAGACACAGTCTGGTCAGTGAAGGGCGGGTTGTTGCCGCCAGGCAGCGCCCAGGCGATGTTGATCACTTGCGGGGCGGCGGCAGGGGCGGGAGTGGGGGCGGGGACGGGAGCGGGAGCGGCGACAGGTGTGGGTGCCGCCACTGGCGCAGGAGCCGGCGCGTAGCCGTAGCCGCTGCCACCGCCGTAGCCGTAGCCGCGCAGGCCTGCATGGTATGGACGGAGTAAGTAGTGATGAAAATATGAAAGTTATGTGAACAGGGATTTGTGGATGGCGGCAGAGCGGGGTGGCTGCGTGCCCGCTCAGCTTCGGCAGCGCCCACCAGCCAGTCCCCTCGGCACGGCTCACCGCGTGCTGACGCCGAGCCAGCCGCCAGGCACAGCAGCAGGATGGCGGCCAGAGCCGCGGCAGGGCGCCTGAGCATGATGCAGGCAAGCAGGGAGCCCTGTAGAGAAGGCGGGCTGGGCAGGGGCCTTGGACGGTGCCAGCTGTTGAGATGCGTGCGTTGAAGCAACGAGGGGGAGGCCTTCAAGGCCAAGGACCCGTGCAGCTGCCGCTGCCTGCGCTGCCGCCGCCCGCATGCAACTGCGCCCAGCTACCGGCAGCTGCTTGCCCCAATCACCATGCTTCAGTTGCATCATGCACAGTGTTCGGGAGCGCAGCTAGATAAAAACTAAATGGAAAGAGGCAGAAGGCGGTGCAGAGGCAGGTACATGGCTGCCAGTGCATCTGCAGAACGTGGCGGGTGCTGCCGGCAGGGGTCACAGGCGGGCGCCAAGCGCAGCGCAGCCCAGCGTCCACGCAGCCAGCGCAAGCTTCAGCACCGCTGAGTACCGCCGCGCCGCGCCGCACTGCTCGTGCTCCACCTGCCGCCGCTCTGCACTGGCTGCCAAAGAGCTGAGGGCGGCAGTGGCGTTGGTTGGCAGCGGCCGCACTGCGGTGCCGTTGGTAGCTGTAGGGGAGGCAGTGGCAGCTGTCGGCCGCGCCGGCGGCGCAGAGTAGCTGATCACCATCGCCGGCTGGCTGCCACCAAGGATGAACACACGGTCGGTGCTGCCGCTGGCCAGACCCGGCAGCGGGCGCACAGGCAGGGTGGGAGGTGGGGCGCTGGTGCTGCGGCCGCACTCGGCACCGCGCCAGGCCACAAAGCGGCTGGGCTGTGCGGAGCAGGCTGGGTCCCAGCAGTCCACTGCCACTGTGGCCGTGAGTGCGTGCGCTGCCGGCCAGTCCAACGACAGGCTGTTCCAGCCGCGCAGCAGGTCGGCAGAGGTTTCGCCCGCAGCGGCGGCAGCGGCGGCACTCGTGCCGCAGGGGGCGGCGACGGCGTGCAGGGTGCAGCGCCCAGCGCAGGCCGTGCTGACGCTGGCGTTGAACAGCAGGGCCAGGCGAGGCTGGGAGGGGGTGACTGGGGCTGCCTGGGCGGCAAGGGCGGCCGCCCCCAGCAGCAGGGCAGCTGCCAGAGCCAGGGCCAGGGCTGGGGCTGAACTGTGCTTCATTATGTTGGGGGAGGGATGCTCAGGAAGAAGAAGAAGAGAGGGGGGAGGGAAGAGAGGCAGCCCGGGCACTTGAATTGGCCCAGCTGTCGTTTTCTGCCATCCACTGCCTGGCAGCTCCAGCTGGCTGTCCCATTCCACTCCTGCTGCCCGTCACAGCCTCCTGAAGCACCAGGTGAGGCCCCTGTTGTGCCTTGGACGGCGTGGGGACACCCGCCTGCCCGCTCGCTGGGCCTTGTGTGCCGGCTGTGGGCAGCCAGCGCACAGGACGTGCCAGCAGAAGCTGCACAGCACCAGCAGGCCCCCGCCGCCGCCGCCGTTGCCGCTGCGGCACGCCGCCGACCTCGCGCCTGCTTCCCCGCAACCGCCTTTCTGACTAACTCGACCCGCTAACCGCCCCCGCAGGCGACACATGCTGGCCTGGCTGGGCGGCAAGCAGAAGTTGGTGGAGAAAGCCAAGGCCAGGCAGCGAGTGCGCGCGGCAGCAGCAGCGGCGGGCGGCGGCGGCAGCGTCGGCGGCGCCTTCACCCTTCACGCCGGCACAGCAGCCTCTCGCCCCATCAAGCGGTGCGCCACAGACGAGCAGGAGCCAGCACCCACATTCCTTGCCGCCATGCCAGCGTCGGGGGCGCAGCGGGGCGGGCGGCCGCCGCTCGCGCCAGCACCCGGCAGCAACCGGGAGCCCCGCCAGCCACGGCTGAAGCGCGTCAAGGCTTCGCTCGACCTTGTGGCGCTTGAGATGCCCGCCTGGCAGCCGACGGGTGCCGCTGAAGGAGACGGCAGTAGCGAGGGTGCCGCGGCCATCATGGCAGCTGGCAGCGGCAGCGGCGCTGAGGGAGACCTGGCAGGGGAAGGTGGGGGCGGCACCCAGGACGAGCCGCAGCGCCCGCCTGCTGCTGCAATGCAAGTGCCGTAAGTTGCGACGCACGTGATGCATGCCAGACAGCTTCCGATCCTGGGCGCTTTCATACCAGTGCGCCCATCCGTGACAGCAAACAACCCTTGATTCCTGTACTGCCCTCGCCGCGATCTGCAAACCTGCCAAACCATTTCACTTGCTCTATCCCTTGCTCTATGCCCCGCGAAATGTAGCTGAAAAGGAGTTTACAGGGGACAGCGCCTTGGGGGAGCAGAAACCGGAAAAGCCGAGCGCACGCAGCAGCAGCAACACAGGAAGGGGTCATTCATGGGAGGGGCGGGGAGCGGCCGCGCACCCACTGCCGCGGCAGCCGCCTCAGGCAGCACGGCCAGCGGCAGTGGCATGCACGCGGGCAGAAGCAAAACTGGCCAAGGGCTTCGAGCTGTGTATCATTCCGGCGGGCCAGGGCCGGCGAAGGGGGCGCCAGCTAGTGCAAGAGCTACAGGGGCGCAGGGGACGAACGGCACGCCGGCTGACGCCAGCTGGCCACCATCGGCACCTGCTTTGCATCATTGCATCAGCTGGCTGGCTGGCTGGCTGCTCTTTATGCCAGGCCGCGCTCCCGCATGATGCGAGCCATGGTGGCGCCCATCTGCAGGGAATGGAAACGAAGGTACGAAGGGCACGCCCAGTCAGCATGGCGGTTGCGCTGGACACGAAACACCACGCTCAGGGCACGAGATACCATTGCAGGCCCGCAGCAGCAGCAGCAGCAAGCGGCAGCAGTGAGCAGCAGTCGTCAGACAGCATGCGCTGCTCCACCGCATCTGACACTTCCCACTTGTTGTGATAATTGCCAAGGAAACGCCGCAGAGATCAGGCAAGCTGCAGCCCCAGCACCCACCTGGGCGGGGGAGTTGGTGACCGTGACGCCCGCCGCCTCCAGCGCCCGGATCTTGTCCTGGGCAGTGCCCTTGCCGCCTGCAACAATTTTGGTGGCAACATTTAGCAGAATGGACAGGCACGTCAGCCAGACTGGTCCACAAGCAGCTTGCTGGCAAGGCGCGATTCCAATTGCGCCACCCCAGGCCTAGTTGCATGGCCCCTGCCAGCCCAGAGTGGAGGCACCAGCACACATCTGGCTTGCAGGGAACCGCCAAGGCAGCGCCCACCGGAGATGATGGCGCCGGCGTGGCCCATGCGGCGGCCGGGCGGGGCGGTGAGGCCGGCAATGAAGGACACCACTGGCTTGGTGGTGCCGGAGGCCTGCAGGCACGTGAGCAGTTTGGGACGTGCGTCAGTGTTTGCGTGAACCGTTTCACAAGGCCACGAAAGGCAAGCACTGTGTTGGGCAGTGAGGAATGAGCATGGGCAGAGAAGGCAAGAACTCTGCTAGGCAGTTGAGGTGTCAGCACCAGCACCCATGAGCATGAGCACACCAGCACCCACCTTAATGAACTCTGCCGCCTCCTCCTCCGCGCTGCCGCCAATTTCGCCTGCAGCAGGGAAGGAGCCAGATCAGGCCGGTGGCTCGTGCTTGAAGCAAGTGCCAGGCACCATGCGTGGCTGGCTAGAGGCGCAGCAGCGCCTGCAAATGCGGACCCTTGTCACCCCACAGCGTCCTATTCCTCTCCCACCACCCACCAATCATGATGATGCCCTCCGTCTGCGGGTCCTTCACAAACCGCTCCAGGCAGTCCACAAAGTTGGTGCCTGCGGGTCGGTTGCAAGAAGTCGATCAGCACGCTGCTAAATCTCACTTTGCGCCACAGCAACACAGCACGCAAGCCAGTGAATCAGCCCCAAGGCGAACGTCGTTGCAAACTCCCTCCAGCACGCACAGCAGCCACGCCAGCCATCTGCCATCGGCACAGTCTTGTTCTGCACATTGCCAATGCAGCGCACCGTTGAAGGGGTCGCCGCCGATGCCCACCACCGTGCTCTGCCCGAGCCCCTCGTTGGTGGTCTGGAACACGGCCTCATAAGTCAGCGTGCCTGCACAGTTGAAGGGGGGAAGGCGAGAATCAGAGTTAAGATGCAGGATGGATGGCAGGGCTTCGTGTTGGTGGTCACCAGCAGCTGCAGCAGGCTGCCAAGGACAGCAGGCACGGCACGGCGCTTTGACCACAGCATGCACAGCGCACCTGAGCGCGACACGATGCCGATCTTGCCGGGAGTGTGGATGTAGCCGGGCATGATGCCGATCTTGCACTCGCCTGCACGGTTGAATAACAAGTCGAGGGCAGAGCAAGTTGGGAAGCATGGGGAGGGCATAGGGTGTGGATGTAGCCAGGCATGCTGCTGGGCTTGCACTCGCCTGCGGGTGGTCAACCGCCGCAGCCTGGCAGTCATGAATGGGTCCTTGCAAACCATCCCCGCACATGGCGGCCGCCTCTGCGCCATGCTGCCTGATGCTCCCGCTGCCCAGCCCTCCTCAGCACCCAGCCGCCCAACCGCCCGCCCACCTGGCTTGATGATGCCGGGGCAGTTGGGCCCGATCAGCCGCGTCTTGCTCTGCTCGCTCATGATCTTCTTCACCTTGACCTGCGGCACAGCAAGTGCAAATTTGATGAGCGACAGGGTTGAGGCAAGCCAACTTGACGCTTGGTGGCACTTGTCCTGCTTGCTAGACTGCGGCGCCAAGGGCCCAGATCCGCCCAACAGGTGCGTGCCACCGCCCCCGGCAGCTAGCAAGCCACATCTCCATGCTGCAGCATGCCCTCTCTGGCGCATCTCTCAAACCAAGCACATCCTGCTTGACAAGGCAGCACGCTGTCGGCTGCACACCACCCACCATGTCGTGCTGCGGGATGCCCTCTGTGATGCAGCACCTCTCAGCCCCACACGCTTGCCAATGCAACAGCCTGTTGCACGGAAACACAACCCACCATGTCGTGCTGCGGGATGCCCTCTGTGATGCACACCACCAGGTCCAGCTCCGCCTCCACCGCCTCCAGAATGGCCTGCGTGCGGCAAAGAGGGGCGCGACCACAAAACATGGCGTCAGGTTAAACCGGGCAAAACTCCACCAGGTCCAGCTCCGCCTCCACCGCCTCCAGAATGGCCTGCGATACGAGCGCAGAGTCTTCAGGGTGGTCAGCACCACCACGCAGCCCTGCCACAAGCGTGTGCGGCTGCGGCCGTCTTGCCATTCTAGGCACAGTAGCATGTGCGGTAGCACGCGCAGTAGCCTGAGGCGTCCCACAGCCCCCCATACCACCAACACACATCGCCCCACCTTGGCAGCACCCGCTGGCGGCACGTAGATGGCTGTGGCGTGGCAGCCGGTGGCCTCCTTGGCCTCGCGCACTGCAGGGGGTGGTCGGGAGGCATGAAACGAGTGGAAACCGTCAGGCATGAAGAGGAGGTGAGATGGACAGGGAGCAGGCAGGCCTTGTTGGCAGGCCTGCACGCTGGAACCGTGAGATCGAGGCGCATGGGGTCGCAGGTCAAGCAAGCGGCAGCACCCACCTGAAGCAAACACGGGCAGGCCCAGGTGCGCAGTGCATCCTCTGGAGCACAGTTTGCAGGCAGCCCAACACACATCCAGTACATCCGTTGGATGAGCACCCACCTGATGCGAACACGGGCAGGCCCAGGTGCGTGGACCCGCCCTTCTTGGGGTTCACGCCGCCCACCACTTGTGTGCCATACTGGATGGCCTGCGTACAGCATGCGGGGCGTGAAAAGACATGAGCCCTGCATCTGTGACGCCGCAGTCAGCAGCAACAGGGGCCAGCCAAAAAGTACATCAGCAGTGCACGCACTCCTTGCAAACATTGCACGGCACACAACGGCTGCACGCTGCCGTTGCGCAACACTCCGCGCTAGCTCCGCAGCACCACTGCTGCGCTGCACTGCGCTGCGCTGTGCTGTGCTGTGCTTGCCTGCTCCGAGTGGAAGGTGCCATTCTTGCCAGTGAAGCCCTGGACAATAACCTGCAGTATAAAACCGGGAGAGGGGTGTGTGAGGGGTGTGAGGTCAGTGCAGCAGTGTTGTGATCGAGCGCCGGACAAGTGTTGAGCAGCTAGGCTGGAGTGCCAGCATGATGTGCTCAGGACGGCGGCAGCACACTGGCAGTGCTTTCAGCGGCGCTTTCTGGGGCGGCAGCAGCGGTGCGGCAGGAGCAGCGCGTGCGAACCTTGGTGTTTTTATCCACAAACACCGCCGGGTTGTGTGCCTGCGGTGGACAGCAGGGATGCGCTGCATCGGATCCCTTGCAGCAGCAGCGGCGCCGGCTGACGCGTCATGAGGAGAGGACATGAACCAAGAGTACACACACCAAAGGCAAGCCACCAAGCTAGG
Organism: Chlorella sp. CH2018; assembly: GCA_009928355.1. Taxonomy (NCBI): domain Eukaryota; kingdom Viridiplantae; phylum Chlorophyta; class Trebouxiophyceae; order Chlorellales; family Chlorellaceae; genus Chlorella; species Chlorella sp. CH2018. Next base: position 16,624 of record VIYQ01000619.1, read on the forward strand.
CGACATGCCACCAATTGAGCCATGGCTGAAGCGCCCGCCTCGTCTGGGCATCTGGGCACCGTCTGCCACCCAGTGGCCGCACCTCTGTGCTCAGCGCGCGGCTGCAGGCCGGCAGCAGCTCCTCCACCGCCGCCGACCGCCGCAGCACACTGCACGGTGGGGTGGAGCATTTAAAAGCTCGGCCGAGATAGCAAAGGCTGGAGCCTAAACCGGCGCCGCCGCCGCTTGACCGCCGGCAGGGCAGCGGGCGCAAACCCAAGCCGGCGCGGGCGCCCACCTGGCCAGTCGTTGCACCCCGCGCATGACCGCAGCTGATCAAGCCCGCCCAGGCTCGAGGAGGGGAGGGCACCGCCGAAAGCAGGGGACGGGCAGCCGGGCGCGGGTTGGGAGGGCGATCGGGGGCTTGCACACACTCCTGGCGGTTTCGGGGGCGCCCGGGAGCGCCGCCTGTCATTTTCGCGCCCTGGAGAGCTGGCAGCCCAGGCGCAGCACGGCCCCCCCGGCTCTTGAGCAGCGATCGCGGGGCCGGCACGCATTACCCGTTCGTCTGCAGCACCGCCCTGCCCCTGTTTCGCGCGATGGCGGCTGCCGAGCACATTGGCTTGCAGCCGGTGCAGCCGGCGGCCGGCGGCGGCCCTCCCCTGGACGAGGAGGAGTCGGTGCTGGCCACCTTTGAGCGCGTGCAGCTGATTGCGGCCGCCCAGGACCTGGGCGAGGGCACCCTCTTCATCACCGAGTGGTGAGGCCCGCTGGGGGCGTGCAGTGCGCTGCAGGCAGCCCGGCGGGGCTGCCACGGCCCGGCCAGCCGCCCGCCCGGCTGCCATGCACACGCTGCATGCACCGCCGCCGCCGCCGCAGACGACGCCCGCCAACAGTTCCGTGCTTCCCACCTCTCTGCCACTGCGCTAACAGCTCCGGCCCGCTGTCCCATCACCCCTCCTACAGGCGCGTGTTCTGGCTGGCCGCGTCCGCCGGCTACTCGGTCGACTTTGCCGCCATTGTGATGCACGCGGTGGCCAGCGATGACGAGAGCTTTGGCAAGCCCTGCCTCTACTGCCAGCTAGACTCGGAAGAGGAGGGCGAGGGCGGCCTGGGCGGCAGCGGCAGCGAGGAGGAGGAGGCGGCGGAAGGCGAGGGCGGCCAGGTAGGCGTGCTGCCGGAGCTGCGCCTCATCCCCGCCGACGCTTCGCAACGTGAGTGGGCGGTGCCTTGTGTTCAAGCCCAGGCACTGCTGGGCTGGCTGGGCCGAGCTGCCATGCTGCAAACACAGTTGGGCGGCAGAATGGTGGGCAGGCCCAATGGCAGGGCCTGCCCTGCACGCTGTGCTGTCCATGACTATGGGACCACTCCTCCCTGCTCCTGCACCCCACCAGCCCATCGGTCGCCCTCGCCACACCTTGCTAATCAGCCTCCCTCCCCGGCCCCCCCTCTTCCGCCCCTGCCTGCAGTTGACGATCTGTTCCAGGCCTTCTGCGAGGGAGCAGAGCGCAACCCTGACTGGAGCGGTGAGCACTGAGCACCCATCAGCGCTTGCCGTTGCTGCCAAGACTGCCCGCACCTCCGGCCGCTGCTGCCGAGCATTTGGGGGCGGTCCACCTGCCTGCACCCGCCTGCTGCACCCCGCCTGCCTGCCCCGCCGTCCCACTGACCGCGCCCTCCCTGCTGTTCTCTTCTGTGCTGCAGAGGAGGAGGAGGAGGGCGAGGGCGGCGGCGTGTTCTTTGACGAAGACGAGGTGCTGGCAGGCGCCGCCGCTGCCTCCCTGGGCGTCGGCGACGTCGAGGAGGTGCGCGCTTGATGCCTTCGATAAAACGTTAGCATGCGCTTTTGTGGCTCTGAAGCCCCATTGCCACGCGCAGGGCCTCTGCATCCTTGCTTGGGTGTGGCTGCTTCGAGGCATACCGCTGCAGACAAAGCACCGCTGCGCTCCTCCGGTTACCAGCCGCTCAGCGTGCCCTGTTGCCCACCCACCCTGCTGCAGCTGGTGGGCCAGGACCCCGGCCGCTTTGAGGACGCAGAGGGCGACGAATTTGAGGAGTTTGAGCAGCAGCCAGCAGCGGCGGCGGGCAGCAGCGAGCGGCAGCCCAACGGCGGCTGCTAGCGCACAGCGCCCTGCGCCGCCCCGCCCACCGCGGCGCGCCGCTCAACAAACGAACCAACCCTGCCAACGAACCCCAGGCCCTGCTTGATACGGTGAGAGATGCTGGCCGCTGCTGACTGTGCTCCGTGCATTCCTTTGAAGCATCCACGCATTGCATGACATGCACGCCGCTGCGCATGCGCCACCTGCCAGAAGCGCGAGGAAGAAACACCATAGCATCAAGCCAGTTCTGCTACTGAGCAAACCTTGCTGAGACTATACCCCGATGCACTGAGCGCTCACCCTGGCACTTATTGCATCGCATACGCATGGCAACACATGTGCTGCATGCCGCACTTGCATGCCACGCTGCACGGCACACTGCGCTGCTGATGAGAATCTCTTCAATTCATGCGTGTCAAATGAGGGGGCCGCCGCGTTAGCGGACGCGCCCCCGCTGACTTGACTTTAATCTTCTCTCTGAGGCGCCATCTTGCTGCTCGCCGCTGCCAAACCGTACCTGCACTGCTGCTGACTGCTGCACCTGTTTTGCTGGCCCTGCCGCGTGGGGCGGATGATGATACAACCAATTTGCTACTTTAGACAGGCGCCGCCTGCATGAAAACAACCACTACCACACCAAGATCGTTGACGCCCCCACCCAAACAACACACATGGTTGCACCCTCGGCTACCTTCAGTGGGCCAATCGTATGTTGCTCAGCGCTCCGCCCCTCCCATCCCTCCTCGCAGGCCTCCCCAAGCAGCCCCCAAGCAGCCCGTCCTGCAACCCGCAAGCAGGCGGCCACTTGCAGCCCCACAGCGCTGCGTCAGCACCGCGCGCCAGCACTTGTGAACAGCATCCATCCACATCCATCCACCTCTGACCAGCATTTGATTGCTTCTGAGCACTGCACTGAATGTAACTACGCACCATCGAGTTGCACCATGTCGAGGGTTGAGCAGAGCGCCCGGGCAGGCGGCAAGGGCGGCGCAAGGCGGCGCAGGGATGCTTCGCTGTTGAGTAATGATAACATGGTCTGGTGGCATACAGAGTGCATAAAATGATGTCCCCTGCCAACCGGATGATTGGGTAGCATCGAGGGAGATGGCATTCATGAATTGCACGGCTGAGTGCATTGCCCGCGCGCTGTCGGCCTGCTGGGGGCGCGGCGTCGCCGTGGTGTTGCTGGCCGCTGCCTCCGGCCCTCCGCTTCGTCACACCCTATCTGCAGACCGCTTGCAAGCACATATCGTCTACCAGGCAGGCCCGCAAGGCCCGGAAACGTGCGTGCGCGAGTACACCTTCACGCGACCGCTTGCCGGCATACCCGTGCCATCGTGGTCGCCGGACAGTGCCCCCGACCGATCCAGCAGCAACGTGAGCGTGCCGCCAGCACGGCCGCTCTTCCCCGCTTGCGCCGCCGCTCGCTGGACTTGGCCCCGCGCCGCCGCTGCCTAAACAAGCATGTGCCGGGCCTCTTCAGCGCAACGACACGACTCACTCCACAAACCATGACAACTGTGACGAACATACTGACGACGCTGCTGGCGGTGATCGCGGCTCGCGTTGTGACCGCCCAGGCAGCAGGTCTGTCAGCCCAGACTGCCGGTGGTCCCTTGCTTTGCTTGCGACAGCCTACTCGTGCTGCATGCACATCGCAGTCGCCTTGGTGCGCTGGGCAGCACCCACACCGCTGTACCCACCGCCTCAATCACCCTACACCGCAGGCTGGAGCAGCCTGGCGGCCCTGAGCCCGGGCAGCACCAACCCTTGCGGCGCCTTTGCGCCCAACAGCAACCAGGCCTACTGCTGGGGGCGCCAGCTGAGCCCCAACGGCCAGCTGGCCAACTTCTCAGAGCCCACGGCGGTGGCCAGCTCTGCAACATGGCGTCAGCTCAGCTCCGGCCACTATGTGAACAGCACCACGGGCCTGTTTGACGACTTCACCTGCGGTGGGTGCACATGGATGGCAGAGGAGATGGCCAGGTGGTGTTGCTGCGCAGTGGGCCCTTTGTTGCTGTATGCGCCGGCCGCCCCAGGCTGGCTGGCCAGCAGGAGTGCGGTGTTTGCGGTTGCCACTGCTTCCGCCCACGCTGTGGGATGCTGCCAACCATGCGTGCTGACTGTAACTGCACACCAGCGGCCATGGTGCAGGTATCCAGGAGGACGGCTCAGCTTGGTGCTGGGGCTCTGATTACTCTGGCCTGGGCCTGCTGGGCGGGGAGGCGCCTGGCCGAACAGACGCCCCTGGCATGCAGTTCACGGCACGGTACAGCCTGGAGCCTCTGGCGGTCACGCAGGTGGGGCTGCCCTGCTTGCACAGTGTTGCACAGTGTGACCTTCGATGCTTGAGGACTGCTGCAGCCAGTTGCCTGCAAGAAGCTGTTCCAACCTATCCAGACACGCTGGACTAACCGTTCTGCCATGATTGCCTTGAAACCCACACAGGTGGCTGCCCCGGGGCCCTGGACAGCGGTCTCCTGTGGGGACGGCTTCATCTGCGGCCTCAAGCCCAACGGCAGCGCGTGGTGCTGTGAGTAAAAAGCATGCCGGCAGGCAGCACGAGGGAGAATGCAACACGTGGGGGGCAGGTGCCTGATTGCAGCACAGCTCAGTGTGTTTACCCTGCCCGATGCTGCACATACTGTCTGTTTTACGGTCCTGCCTGCAGGGGGCAGCAACGAGGCGGGGCAGCTGGGGTGCGGCAAGCAGCCCGCCCAGCTGTTCTCCACCGCTGCACCCTGCCAAGTCGCCTCGCCAGAACCCTTCCTGAACGTCACAGCCGGGTTTGTGACCTCATGCGGCATCCAGGCTGGTGGAGCTCTGCTGTGCTGGTGAGGGCTCGGTGGTTGGTGCTTGCCGGTGCTGCACCTTGTGGGGGTATCTCCCGAATGGCGCTTGGGTGTTAACTTTTGTTGGGTTGCAGTGGTGCTTCCTTTGCCAGGTGCTCGTGCATCAGTCACCTGCTGTAGTGCCTAGCCTTGCCTGCTTAACCCTCACACCTACAGGGGCGCCATCATCAGCATCAACGGCACAGCCGATGCAGTGATTGCTGCTGCGCCGCTGCCGACCGTACCCAGCGACGTGGCATCCGTCAGCATTGGCGTGGATGATACCTGCGTGGTGTTTATCAATGGTAGCGGTGAGGCAGTAGCAGGCAGTAGCCGGCAGCTGTGCTGTGGGTGCCTGGGAGCCCTCGGTGCAGCGGCGGCTTGACTTTACATCCCCGCTACCGCATGGCTGCTGGAAGCTAAGCCCAAGCTTTCTGTCCCCTCCCACCCACCTGCACTCTGGCTGCAGCCGCGTGCTTCACGGCTCCAGTCTGCTCATCCAGCACACCCGTTAGCTGCCTCACCACAGCCTGGCCACCCATCCTGATCCCCGTGCCTGGAAACTACCGTTGGCGGACCATCGCTGTGGGGCGGGACCACAAGTGCGGATTAACAACCGACTCCCAAGGTGAGGAGTGGAGGGATGGTCAACGGGCAGCAGCTGTCTGGACAAGGCATGCGGTGGCCGGCTGCAGGGCTGGCTGGGATGCGGCGGCAGCAGGCCGAGGTGCACTGTGTGTGTTTTTTGTGGTTGGCTTGCCGCACAGCACTCACTGCCCCCTTTCGACATTTCCCCCCTGCCCTTCCTCTTGCACTGCAGTGCTGTGCTGGGGCATGGTGAGCAACAACAAGTGTTTTGTTTCAAGCAGCATCCAAATTGTTGGATGGCATAGCGCACCACCGCAGGCTGCAGCTATCTCCATCTTGTGTCGCACACACAGCTGCCACAGCTGTGCGAATCGGCGCTGCACATGCTGCTGACGCCTTAGTCACCACTCACGAGCATGCCGCCCGCTTCTGCAGAACCTGTATGGCCAGTGCGGCACTGGCACCGTCAATCTCAAGCCCCTGGACACTCCCACACCCATCGCAGCCGTTGCAGCATCCCTCGCGTTTGACCAGGTTGGCTGGTGCCACCCGGTGGGGCCGCACCAGAAGCACTGGCCGGCGGTGCCGACTGTGCCACGCTGGATTGCCTTCGAGATCTCTAACGCCATGCGCCATGGCTGCATCTTGTGCTGCAAGACAGCTGTAAGTACAAGCCGCCCCCTCCCCTTCCCCTCCCCTGCCCAGGTGGCGACCGGGGACCGCTTCACTTGCGCACGCGCCACCAGCGGCGACGCCTACTGCTTTGGCGGCTATGTGAAAGAAACAGGGCGTGAGTGCTTACTTGCCGACCTGTATGCCAGCAGCGCTCAACGTTGCTGGCCGGCGGCACTACCAAGCTGCCCAGCCACGCTACAGCCACCTGCATGCTGGGACTAGTGCACTCAAGCTGAAACTCCCGCAGGATTGCTTGCCTAACTCAGGGTATAAATGTGTCCTTGCCTGCCCTGCCCTGGCGCAGCAACGGCTGACTTCACAGTGGGCGAGCTGGGCCAGGGCTCGTTCAAGAGCTCTGCTGTGCCAGTGCTGGTCAAAACGTCCGGCATCGCAGCTGGGGGTGGGCAGCCAGGAGGCTCGCCAGCGCCGCCCTCCCCTAGCCCTTGGCAGTCGCCCGCACCAGAGGAGACCAGCTCTTCGTCAACAAATGTGGGCGCCATTGTGGGAGGCGTGGTGGGCGGGCTGGCAGGTGAGAAGAGCAGAGGTGGGGAGATGGGAAACGGGCTGAAGGCATGGGGCGGCGGGACGGCGTACGCCGCCATGTCTGCTGCAGGCGCACAGCACGCAGTGCCCAGACTGCGCAGCTCTTCCACGCCGCCGCCGCTGCCTCCTCTGCAGTGGTTGCAGCGGCGGCAGGCGGCTTCCTATACTGGTCCAAGCGGCGTAGGGCAGCAGGGGCTGGAGCTGCTGCAGCGGCGAGGAGCAGCAGCGACGACGTCAAGAAGTGGAACGGGGCTTCTGGCATGGGGGCCGGTCAGCTGGAGAGCGGCGATGGCGGGCCAGGCTCGGCCGGCACAAAAGAGCAGAGGGTGGTCGACGAGCTGCCTGCTGGAGACGGCACCGTGGTGATTGCTGCGACTCCAACCACCCCACCCGCCTGGCAGTGAGTGGGGCGGGAGGGGCCAGGCTGCGTCGTAGCTCAGAACGTTGCGAGCTCTGCATTGCAGCTTTCTCAGAACATTGCTGTCGCTAGCCTGACTTGACCGCAGCTGTCAACCCAGGCCGCCCTCTTTAATGGCTGCTGCCTGCTCTTCCTCCTTGTCCGGCCCTCCACCGTTTCTCAGGAGCCGCCTAAACAACCTCCCTCCCCCTTCCAACCCATCCTCTCCCACCAGGGCCGAGTTTGTGCGCAGCGACCCTCTGCTCAGCTGGATTTGCACGCACCCCGGCCTGTCCATCCCCTCCACCGCAACCCTTAGCAGCAGCAACACGCTGAGCAGCGGCACCGCGGGATCAGGCTCGGCGGCGGCGGCGGCGGCTTCGGGCGCCTCCTACCCCACATCTCGCTCCAGCCGCTCAGCGAGCACCCCCAAGAGCGGCAAGCTGTTGGACATCTCGCCCTACGAAATCCAGTTCTCCGACCTGCAGGTGCGTTTTGAAAGAAGGGAAAGAAACAAAGGGACCAGTTCTCGGACCTGCAGGTGTGCTCTGAGGGGGGCGGCATCCCATGCAAAGGTCCTGGGAATCGCCTCCTGAAGGCAGGGGGGAGGACTGCACCCCGCAGTTTAGACGTGCCGCTGTGTGCTGGGCTGGCCGGTAGCGGTTCTGCTGCTGGAAGGATAGGGTCGACTCAGTGACGCTGCGCCCGCGGGCCCGTCGTGCCGCAGATGGAGCGGGTTCTGGGCCGCGGCTCCTTTGGCAAGGTCTGGCCAGATTTTGAGCTGTATTCTCCTGTGTTCTCTCTGTATATCGCCGTTTCGGATGTAGTTTGGAATGCCGTGATGGCTCGCACGGTGCTGGCTTGACGGGTGTCGGCCTGGCGGCTGCATTGCACGCGCGTACGCGTTGCTTGAACCGCTCGCCCCGGTCCCCACCCA
>VIYQ01000620.1:0-11374 GCA_009928355.1 Chlorella sp. CH2018
AGGGGGTGGGGCAGCAAGGCGATGGGAAAGGAGGGGATTAGTCGCTCCCTTGCTGCCCACACGGCGGTCCCCCTGCTGGCGATCCCATCCTGCACGCCGACCCGGAACCAGGAGGCTCACCTGCATATAGCACAGCATGGCCTTCCGGGGCTCCAGCACCACCCAGCGCTTGCGCCAGCCACCCTTGGACGTCAGGCGCTCCAGCCTGCGGTGCTAAGGGGGGTCCGGCAAACAGAGCACAGCTGGGGCAATGCTGGGCACAAGCAAGGTGGTTGCCGGGTGGCAGAAGCCTTGAATGCCAAGGCACATGCTTTGATGGCCAACCGCGCTGGAAGGCAGGCAGGCCGCCAGTAACGGGCTCAGCCACACAAAGGTGAGCACATCTTCATCATTATTTACCAGCCCATGAAGAACTCGGTGTCCTCGACTCGCTCGGCCTGCTTGGCCTGAGCAGCTGGGGTGGCTGCCGGCACGGCTGGCTTGCCCGCTGCTGCATGAACATGGGCACCAGGATTGAACACGAATTGGGGGGCAGCATGTGCAAGCACAAGGCGGCACAGCGGGTAAAGAGAGCAAGCATGGGCGCCCGCAGCAAGCAGCACTCACCCGGCTCCTCGTGTTCCTCAGCAGGTGGGGTGCTCAGCAGCAGGGTCAGCTGGCGCTGCAGCTCAGCAAAGCTCTCGTTCTCTGGGCAGGTTTTTTCCCCCAAAAAGAAACAGTGCAGCTGCCCCCGAGCCGCTGCTTGCCAGGAGGCAATGCTGTCTGCCGCCAGCTCTACCAGTCGGTCCCGCAGGTGGTCCGGCAGGTCGGCAGGCAGCGAGGCCGCCGCCGCATCGGCCGCAGCCTGCAGGGCTGCTTTGATGCTGCCTGCTGCAGCCATCGTGGGCGCATGGAACAGCTGGAGAGAGTCGGCCACCAGGCGCCGCACTGCTGCCTCTGGCCCCGCAACCCACTGCCGGTAGCCGCCGGCGCCAATGAAGGCCAGGGTGGCGTGCTCGGGGCTCAGCACGGTGTTGAGCAGCTCGTCTGCAGCTGCGAAACCCTCCTGAAGGCCGGAGGAGAGCGGCGCGGTGGCTGCCGCACGGATGGCCGGGTCGGTGTCGAGTGCCGCTTGGAAAGCCGCGGCAAAGCGGCGGGCCCCTGTGAGCGCCTGTGGGAGGGGTTACAGTGCAGGACTGATCAGAAGGTACAGCAGCCTGCAGGTAGCAACGCATGCCCAAGTGAGCAGGCAGCGGGAGAGGACTGCCGCGCGATGCTGCCGGTGGCGGCGGCGGTGCCCGCTCGCTCCCCCCACCTGAAGTGTGGATTGCGCGTGCGCCACTGAAGCGTCTTCCTTGACCTGCTCCGCCTCTTGCAATGCCCTCCGGCTCTCGAGCAATGCCGGCGGGGTGGGCCAGGGGGCCGGGTTCGCGTGCCGCTGCATGTTGAGCCCACTCTGAGTGCGGCAGGTGTGTTGTGAATGTGGGAAATAAAGGGCGCGAGCGCCCGGGGAGATGCACCCCGCTGCAGCTGCCGCCGCCCGGATGGCCGAGGTTCGACCGTCCAAAGGCGGACCCTCACCCTCCGATCGGTCACCTGGGACCCCACACAGGTTTTCATACCATCACCGTCCCAGTGCAGGCAGCAGACGGGTCATAATGAGCCAGCCGGTGAGCATGCAGGCGGGTCCGTGCTGGTTGTGTTCGGCTTCAGACTACCGGCAGAGCTCAGGTGATGCTGGCATTGTGTGCCCGCACACCTGCCTGCCACTCTAGGCTGAAAGCCGCGGCATCCCACAGTAGCAACGGCAGGCGGCAGGCGGCTGCAAACCGCTGTGTGGCGGGCAGGCTGGCCTGCCACTCCGGAGGAAAGGATCCTTTTGTCTCCCAGCACTGCTTCCCACTTCACCACACTGCCAAGTCACTTACACAGCACGGCAACCACCAAAAGTGCAGTCCATCAGTTGTAAACCCTGCTCATCAACTCATGCAAGCAATGTCCGTCCGCCCGTGCTGAACTAGTTGCCGCCCAGCGCGTGAGAGCCGTGCAGCCGCTTCACGCCACTCGCTGCGCCAGGTTGACAGCCGCCATCTGCAGGCCTGCTGCTGTGGCCTCGTGGGGCATGGCCCGCAGGCCCACCGCCAGCTGCGACAGCCACAAACAGGATGGAGGCTTGGCGTCAGGACAGGAGGCAGCAACCAGTGCACCCCTGACTGTAGAATTATTTCCGCCAACAACTGCAGCATGCTGCCGCCATCCTCCCCACTTTGTTCAAGCTCACCCGCTCCTGCCGGGGTGTGGGTAGCAGCATGCCAGCGCCCTCGCCATCACTAGTCACCCACTTGCCCAGCTCGGCTGCGAGAGAAGTAGAGGGAGTGCGAAGCATTGGAGGCAGGATAGGAGTGGAGGGTTAACAGCCTGCCGCATGCCAGCAAACCGCTGCTACAGTGCAACCATGAGCGCCCTGCTTGCTGCCCACCTGACATGCGGGCATAAACCGCCTGCTGCATCGCGCCGCCACCCGGGCGCGCATCCAGCCGCCGTGGCTGTTGCGCCTCGAGCGCCGCGCCGCCCAGGCCCCAGCGGGCGGAGGCATCCTGCAGCATGGCTGCCAGGCGGCTGGCTGCCTCCATCCGCTCTGGGAAGGAGAGAGCAGCGGGGGCCTCCCGGCTGCTGCTGCGGCCCAGGCTGGCGTACAGCTCCTGGACAGAGAGGGGTGAGAGGGTGGGTGGGCGGCAGCAAGGCAGTGAGGCAGTGGAACTGAGAAGCAGGCAAGCGGCAAACGCACCTCAGAATACTAGCCATGCGTGCCGGCCCAAGGAGCCCGCAGCGCGCGCCACCCAGCCACTGCTCCAGCACACGCCCAGCCCAGCCCCCACCTTGAGGTACAAGTAAGCGGAGTAGACGCCGCCTCCGGCCTCCCAGGCGCCCGTACCCCCCGCCGCATTGACATCAGCAGAGTGCGGTTCCAGCCGGTCCAGCACAGCAGCCAGCCGGCCCAGCTCGCCTGCGGGGGAGGTGCGCATGGGTGGAGGGGTGCGATGGGCAGATAGGGTGTGGCAGGTGGGGTGGTGCGCACTTAACTTTCTGAGCACATGGGGCGGCTAGCCAAGGTGGACAACCAGCAACAGGAGGCGGTGCATGCCAACATGTGCCAGCAGCCAGGGCTAGGGCCGCTCAGCCAACGCACCCGCCAGCACCCAGCGCGGCGCGACAAGGTCGCACAGCTGTGCGTGCGCGGCCGGCCAGTCACCCGCATCCAGCAGCTGGTCCAGGCGGCCTGCAGGGGCACAGCGGGCGGAGGCGGGTGCTCAACACAAGCGCTTTGGGAGGAAGGCTGCCTCATCACAGCTGCAGCAGGTGCTGACAGACAGAAAGGAGTGGCAGAGCTCCAAACCTTTGGCCAACTGCCCACCGCCTACCTGCATCGTCGGCGCAGTAGTGTGCACGCAGCGCCTGGGCTTCCGCCAGCCAGGCCGCCTGCAGTATCACAAGCAAGGGGCAGTTTGGGTGCAGGTGAGTCGCGCTGCTCGGGTGGGCACTTCAGCTACGCGGCCGGCCAAATCCCGCATGCAGATATGAAACCTGGCATTTGAGCACGGATTCCACAACAATCAATCGCTGCCCGTCTTCCAAGCCGCCATGCCCTGCCTCACCGGCAGCGCCAGCTGGTCCCGCAGGAACGCCCAAACCTCGGGCTGCTGCGCCCACTCGTCCGCATGAGCCTGCAGCAGCTCACGCACCACCTGCGCAGTGGGGACAGGGGAGTGACGGCAGAGGCATTAGCGCACAATCGCCAGGCCAGCGGGTGGTGTGTGGGTCTTGCCACCTGATTTCACCCTGGCATGTGCAGTGAGTGGTCGAGCAGCGCAGCGGTATGGCGACTGGCCTGTACAACATCACATGCCCTGCTCACCCGCGCACGCTCCGCGGCATCCGGGATGTGCAGCGCTGCGTACACCGCCCAGTGCGCCAGCCCACCCACTGCTTCCAGCTGGGCAATGAAGCTCATGCGCGCGGCGGCGGCTGCAGAGGCAGGCGGAGGATGCGCATGTAAGTGCTTGCGTGTGTGAACAGCAACAGGCGTGAATGCAGGGGAACCAGGCAGCCAAGCCGATATGCCACGCAGCAGCAGTGCATGTGCCCCCCACCTTGCGGCAGCTCGACCACAGCAGGCGGCAGCGCGCCCACTGCGCCCAGCACGCTCAGCAGGTGCCAGGGGAAGGCGTAGTCAAGTGGGTCGGGGGTCAGGCCAGAGGGCCTGGGAGCACGGACAACCAGGGCAGGGCAGACAGGGGTGAGCAGAGCAGGGAACGCAGCCCAACGACTTTGCCACACGCACTTGCCATCAGCACAAGCTGCTTGGGCCATGACGCCACAGGACCTGACCTCAGCGACTCTCAACACCACCGCCGCACCTGAGCAGGCGCGCCAGCAGCGGCTGCAGCGTGGCAGGGCTGCCAGACGCCTCTGGGTCCGATCCCACGGCATGGAGGCACAGCAGCTCGAAAGCCACGTCGAAAGCGCTGCCGCTGGCTGTAGAGGCGCCTGCACTGCTCCCCGCCGCCTGCTCCGCATAGAGCGGCAGCGGCGGCGGAGCAACGCCCGACTCCACTGCCGCAGTGTACGAGGCCAGCGCTTCTGCCACCGTGGCGGTGGGCTGGCAGCCATACCACAGGTGCACTCCCAACGCGCGGCGCCAGTCCAGCTGCGGTGAGGGGCAGGTGAATGGGCTGACTGTTATGGCAAATTACCACAGCCAGATCTGGGCCAGTTGCAAACCAAGGTGCATGCAAGGCGTGCCATCAACCTGCCAATACTGCAAGGTGAAAACTGCGCCCTGCCCAGCACTTGCCTGCATGGCCGGCACCACATCATCCACCTGCCCAGCCAGCAGCTGGTACACGCGCCTCAGCCCCGCAGCAATGTGCCGCTCACAGCCGCTCTCCTCCCACACCCGCAGCTGCTCAGCCAGCTCCGCAGCGCCCAGCGCCTTGGTGCCAGCCTGGGCCAACAGACTAGCAAGGCGCGGGTTGCCAGTGGCCGCGGCCAGAGCGGCAGCCGCAGCCAGCTGGTGCCCGCTCAGCAGCGCCAGCAGCTGCGCAGCAACTGCGTCAGCGGCAGTGGTGGCGCCGCCGGCAGATGCCGCGCCGCGCCGCAGGGCTGCCTCCACATGCGGGCGAGCACGGTCGCGCAGCCAGTGGCTGCAGTGGTGGGCAAGGGAGGCCGAGCAAGATTTGTGTGAGCCACGCACCAGCATGCCAGCGGGCGGCCCAGCCGACACGTACGCTGTGCAGGAGCATGCACCGCATTCCTGCAGCGCACCGCGCCAGGCACCCACGCAGCCGCGCCCACTGCCCAGTAGCAGCACCCCAACCCACCTCAACGCTGCGCGGCGCTTGAAGGCTGCCAGCCGGTCCAGCCGCAGCTCATCGCCGTCCTCCCCCTCCTGCATCGCCGCCGGGCCGTCTGCTGCGCCAGGGGCCTGCTCCCCTTCGATGGCCGAGAACAGGACATGCAGCAGCTCCCAAGTGGAGGCCTGGTGGCGCAGCACTGTGCGCTCTGCACCCTGGGCCTGTGAGTCAAGCGGAGGAAGCGGGGTTGGCGAGCTGTCAGCGGCTGATCACAAGGGCGCGGAAGGGTGCGTGCCACATAAGCAGCCCTGCGCGAGAGGCGGTTCCGTTCAACACCTTGCAGCAGCAGCTCATCAGCCCACCTTGGCTGCCGCTGCAGTGCACAGCTCAATGTAGGCCAGCGTCAGCTTGCGAAGCTCCTCCTGGCGCCGGCAGCGCAGGCGCCACTGCGGCACGCCCGCTGCCGCCGCCGCCGCCTCCTCGCCGTCCTCGCCGTCGACCTCTGCTGGCTCCACAACAAGCGCGTCAGGGCTGCTGTGCTGCATGTGCAGCGCAAGTGCCGCCTCCAGAGCCTGCCGCTGGCGCTGCTGGAACTCCGATTTGGCACCAACGGCCTCGCCGACATCCGCCGCCCGGGCGCCCACAGCCAGCTGCTGCACCACGATGTGTGCTGCTGACGAGGAGCGGCCGCCGGCGTGAGCCACCACGGCGTTGGGGCCCCAGCCAGCACGGAAGGCAGCGCCGCTGAACAGCCCAGCATCTGGCAGGCAGCGCTCGCGCCCCGGTGGCTGCTCATCGGCGGTCGGCTTGGAGGCAGGCACCAAGCACTGCCGGCCAGCCAGGGAGGTGACAGGGGTGGGGCCTGCCGGCAGCAGTGGCAGCCCTGCCGGTGGAGGCGTACGGGGGGCGGTCGGCCGCGCCGCAGGCTGCACCGGTGCAGCCTGCTGCTTGCGCCATGCATTCCGAGCCGCCAGGGGCGCCCGTCCCACTGCTCCAGCTGGTGCCGCCGCAGCCGCCGCGGGCGCAGCCACTGGTGCAGGGCCAGCGGCCGCATCCGCCTGCTGCTGGGGAACTAACAGCATACGCCGCTGCTTGGCGGGCGGCTGCCGGCTGCCGGCATACAGGCCATCCCTGCGGCGAAGGCAAGCACAGGCACATTCTGGTTCAGCTGCTCTGTGCATGATTGTGCTTCCCTGCCTCCCTGCACACACCCCAGCGCACTGCCCCTCATCCCCTGCCTGATTTCAGAGCTTGAGCCGGAGCATCACGCCGCGCCCCTTGCAGCATGCACCACATTGTCCCTCCCACACCTGATGCGCTGCAGGTCCTCCGGCTCCATGCCCAACTGAGCTGGCAGCTCCACCTGAAGCGCCCGCCGGCCGCCCAGGCCGCCCTCCACCGCAGCAGCGGCAGCCAGGGCCCCAAACGACGGCTCCTGGCCATCCATCCCCTCCTCGTCCTCCTCCATGACTTGTTCAGAGTCCTCTGCTCCGCGCCCCCGGCCTGCAGGGGCGGGCGGTGGGACAGGCGGCACTGGTGAGCCGTCGGTTCGCACGCGGGTGATTACAGGGAGGTCCAAAACGGAACAAGGCACAGGTATGAAGCAAAGCTGGGTAAGGCTGTATCACAGTGCATGCACTTCTGCCGTCTGTCTGTCCATCAAGTCAGCTGGGCTGGCTGCTTTCACAAAGGGCAGCACCCCAAGCTGCTCAGCTGCACCGCTCTGCTGCTGGCATCCGCATTGCCGGCTGCTGCTGCTGCTGCTGCTTCTGCTGCTCCTCCTGGTGCTCCCCCTGCGGCAGCCAGCTTACTGTCTTCCATGCCATCCTCATCCTCTTCTGCCGCAGCCCGCTCGCCGTCCACCACGCCACGCGCTGCCGCCGCCTGCCGCGCCGCGGCAGCCGCCGCCGCACGCCCCCGCACGCCGTACGCCTGCAGCTCCTCGTCATCACTGTCCTCCTCACTATCCAGGCCGTACTTGCTGAAGTGCTCCACTTCAAACTTCCAGGTGCCGCTGGCGGCGTCGTATGACACAAAACGAGCGCCCTGCTCCGCAGTCACCTTCTTGAGCTTGCGGGCAAACCTGGGGGAAACGGGAATGTGGTGCGGATGGCAGTTGCGGTGTGGGTAGGAGAGTGGATACCAGGTAAGTTAGCTTTGATCCATGCTGCTACCGTTCCCCCTGGCTAGCGCACGCCCTGGCAGTTAACAGCCCAGGCTGGCAACCACAAGGGCACACCATCGCCGCAAGCGGCCTACAGTTTGGTGCCCACCTGTCGATGGCCTCTGGGTCGGCAGTGGGCTTGCCCGTCTCCTTGTCCAGCTTGTGGATGCGCAGCATGGTCACCTGCGGTTGGGGGGGGCACGCGCACAGGCAGTGGGCTGGATGCGGCGCATGGCACCTGGGTGCAGCAAGGCATGCTCAGCCACATGTGTGTGTGCAGGTGCACTGCATTTTGCCGCTACCAAGGGGCAGCTTCAACATCGCAGTCGCACCTCGGCGGGTTTGTTCAGCCCATGGCCAACCTCTGGCTTGGTGCCCTCGTCAAGGTACACCTGCATTGGAGCAGAGGCAGCGAGGGGCAAGTCGTTGTGATGAACGTTCCACAAACACAACAGATCGTGAGCTGCACATGTGGCCCAACAGCCGGCAATGCCTCGCGGTGCAGGCACGGCTGCCATGCCAGCAGGCCACCAACCACACTACTGTTGCATGTGCTGCCCCTCACCTCGATGCTGCCCTTGGACAGCTGCACCGTGGCATCCAGGTCCAGGCCCCGCACATCCGTGGGCTCCAGCCAGCGCACGCTGCCCACGCCCCGCCGCCCCACGCTGAAGTTGGCCACTGCGCCCAGGGAGGCGGGGTCGTCCCGTGCCATGGCCGCCAGCTGCGCGGCAGGGCAGTGAATGTGTGGGGAGTTGAGCGCACGTGTGCGCAAGGCCAGGTTCTGAGGGAGGTGAAATTGCCCCACATCCACAGCAGAATTGGTGCATCCCCAAGTGGCACTTCCCATGCAGCCCAAGTCCTCAAGTAGGCCCACCTGCTGCAGCGAGGGCTCGGTGTAGTAGTCGGGCTGCTTGAGGGACGGCAGCAGCGCCGCCAGCTGGCCGTCGCTCAGGTCGCCGTCAGCGCTGCCGCTGGGGGCCGGGCCAAAGCCGTTCTCTGAGGGGGGTGTGAGAAGGGAGGAAGTGCGGTGAGGGGAGAACGCACACCGCCCACAGATACGCACAGCATTGTGATTACAGCCCAGGATGTAACACTCCAAAGCACATCTCACCCGCCAGCACGAAGCCGCCGCTGCCGCTGGCACCTGCCGCCTCTGCTGCGCCGCCGTCGCCGCGACGGCCAGGCGTGATGCGCAGGCCCGATCCGCTGCCTGGCGTGCGCAGCGGTGGGCGGCCGGGTGTGCCGCCCAGGGCGCCTGCCGGGCTGGCGCTCACGGTGCCAGCTGCCTCAGTTGACGGCAGCGGGTCGCGCACAAACAGGCGGCGAGGGTTCTCCCGAGGCACAAAGATGCTGCCGTTGGGCGTGGCGCTGCCGCGGCCGTCTGATTGGGAGGGTGGGGGACAGAATCAAGGTGTCAGGCATGCAGCTGGTAGGAGGGGAACAGAATCCAGGCGTGCAGCGAGCAGGAGGAGCATACTGCCCGGCTGTGCTGCCGCATGAACTGCCCAGCCTGCCTGCAGGATTCCCTTCAGGAAAGCACCCCAACTGCGCACCTGCTCCGGGCACCGCGCTGCCAGGCGTGCCCGCCACATTGGCTGCCGCCGCCAGAAAGTCTGCGGGGCTCTTGCTCATGCGCGTGGCGCTCATGCTGCGCCGCGGCCGCATCCGCACCCCCGAGCGAGGGGTGATGGAGCGAGGGGTGATGAGCGCAGCAGGGCGGGGCGGGCCGCCAGACAGCAGGCCTGCGGGCCGCTGTGTGAGGCCCACCTTGTACTCGGGAGCGGGGGACACCTGTGCATGGAGCAGGAGGGGAGGGTTGGGACAGCGCGCAGTGGTAAGGGGGTGGCCCACCGGCACATGCCAAGTGGGCGAGCAGCGGCAGGTCGAGCCTGCAAGCTGCACATTCCACAGTGCATCTCCAAACAGCCGGCAGCCCCCTCCCCACCTTGGGTGGCTCCGGGAGCACGCCATAGGGGCTGGTGGCAACGCCCGGAGCCTGCACCGGCTGCGCAGGCACCAGCGCTCCTGCTGCCGGCGCCGCAGCCGACTGGCCAGCGGGGGCAAAGCTGAAGGTTGGCGCTGCCTGGCTGGCGCCAAACAGGCTGGTGCCGCCAAAGGCTGGGGTGCTCGCAGCGCCAAACAGGCTGGCAGAGGAGGCTCCAAAGGCAGGGGTGGGTGCCGCGCCAAAGGCCGGCGTGCTGGCGGCGCCAAACCCAAACCCGGTCGTCGGTTGCTGGTGGGCAGGAGAAGGGGCGGCGCACCCAGGTGAGAACGCAGTCCAGATATGCAGAGCGCACCTAGTGCATATCGGCAGGCAATGCAGTGGGTTGTGCAGCCACCAGGGAACGCTGTTTCCAGGCATGCAACAGCTGCACGTCTTGTGCGTCTTGCTCCCTACTGCTCCACCTGCTGCGTCGCAGCGCCAAACAGGCTGGTGCCGCCGCCAAAGCCGGGCGTGCTGGCGGCGCCAAACAGGCTGGCAGAGGAGGCTCCAAATGCAGGTGCTGATGTGGCGCCAAACGCCGGGGCGCTGGACGCTCCAAATCTACAGCGACGTCGGGCAAGAAGCACCTACGTCAGCCAAGAGGTGTACGGAGCAGTGCACCATGTATCCGCTGCACGGTATGGGCTTTGCATAGACGGCATGACCAAAGCCATGTGTTGCTGCCGCTCACCCGAAGCCTGGGCTGGACTGCGCGCCAAAGGCAGGGGCGGAGGCGGCGCCAAACGCGGGCGTGCTGCTGGCTCCAAACCCAAAGCCTGCCGAGCTGGCCGCCCCAAAGGCGGGGGCGGGCGAGGCCCCAAACGCCGGCGCCGAGGTGGCGCCAAATGCCGGGGTGCTAGTGGCTCCAAAGCCGCCAAACGCAGGGGCGCTGGTGGCGCCAAAGGCAGGGGAGGAGGTGGCGCCAAAGGCCGGCGTGCTAGTGGCCCCAAACGCCGGCGCTGTGGTCAGGAAGGTGGAATGGCGGCAGGTGCAGCAGGGTAAGACACATCCAGCAGGGTGTTTGCTGCAGCAGGGTTGCTGCAGAGATGGTGCAGCTTGCCTTCCGGCAAACTGCAACATGCCGACTCACCAAAGCACACAAACGACTCACCAGACTGGCCAAAGGGCGAGGGTGAGGCGGCGCCAAAGGGGCTGGCCGTCGTGGCGCCAAAGCCTCCAAACGCCGGGGCGCTGCTGGCGCCAAACGCAGGCGCACTGGTGGCGCCAAAGCCTCCAAACGCGGGGGCTGCACAGGGTGGGCGTGAGGGAGACGGTGCGTTGAGAAGAGTGCCTCGCAGGCAAATGCAAGGCGCCAGGTGGTGCTAGAACGCGGCATGACAGAAAGTTCGCTTTAGCGAAACCAGTCCTCCAACCTCTCGAAGCTACTGCCTGGCTCACAAGAGGTGGCTCCGAATGCCTGCGCGCTGGCTCCGAAAGCAGGGCTGCTGGCAGCGCCAAAGGCGGGACTGCTGCTGGGCGCGCCAAACGGCGAGCTGGAGGCGCCAAAGGCGGGGCTGGCACCAAAGGCGCTGCCTGCAGGGGATGCCGCGCCAGTGTTGCCCTTGCAGCCATCCTGCAAGGGGCAAGGAAGGGGGGAGCGGCTGGGTCTGAGCAGCTGCCATGCGACGAGCCTTTGAACTCTCAGGGGCACGTCTCTGCCGGGCACCGCTTGCTCCCGAGGCAGCACCGCGGCATGCCGCCCATCACGCTCCCAGCCATGCCAGCCTGCCTCCCCTGGCGCACCGAGTAATCCTCAAACCGCAGCTCCTCCACGCTCTTGTTGGCATACTCCGGCATGCACGAGATGGAGTTGAAAAACACCACTGTAGCTGCGGGAGGGTGAGGAGGAGTGCAATCGACGTTCAAGCAACGAAGGTACGTTGGGTGGGT
>VIYQ01000621.1:0-32620 GCA_009928355.1 Chlorella sp. CH2018
AGGCCCAGCCTCTGTAACCCCAGTCAGTCAGTCAGTCAGTCAGTCACTCAGTCAGTCGCTCAGCGTCAGATGCTTTCTCCTCATCCACTTGGTTGTTCTCCTGCCACCACATGCCTCCGAGTGCACGCAGGTGCCTTGGAGCGAGTGTTCCAACAGCTGAAATGCTAGTGGCCCTAACCATGCGGTTGGACGTGCGCTCGCCTTGGTTGCTACATCAACTTTTGCTAAAGCCTCGCTGCTTCACACGTGCCGCCAACAGCAACCTGCCCTGGATGTGCCAAAGGAGCACGGTTTCGCCTGGTTGGCATACTGCACAGTCGGCAGGCCCTCCCAAGCCACCAAGTCATGCCCCACTTCTGATTCCTCACTACCGCACAGCGAAACTACTGTTTTGTGCTTCCAGTACAGAGATTTCCACACTGGCCACCAAAAATGGGCCACACAAGCACTCGGCCAACAAGCACGCAGCCGCACGCCAACGCATGCTCAGCTCGCCTCTCATCGCCCTTGCCGCTATTCTGCCCGCCCGCCGCCCGCCGCAAGGGCTGCCAGGCGCTGCAGGGCCGCCAGGCGAGGGGGCGCCTCCCCAGTTGCCTCCGCTTCTGCTGCCACCAGGGCCGTGAGCGTCTCCGAGGCAGGGCCTGTAGAGTGGAAGGTGGAGAGCGGATTGTGGTCGATGAGCCTGCTCAATGGCCCGAGAGGGGTGGCCGCAGCAGCTGCCTGGTTTTCTCAGCCGCTCCGACCGCTGTGTTCGACAGCGTGCCATCCTCACGTCACAACCTCCTCAATATACTCGACTCACCGTACTGCTCCATGCGCAGCTGGTGCAGCCACAGCAGCTGCTGGCGGGTGGCGGCATCCTCGGCGCCCGCATCGGCCAGCCAGTGCAGCAGCTCCCCATCAAACTGTGCATGGTGGCGGCGGGAGTGCGCTCGGTCAGGCAAGCAAGACACGGGTGTTGGCTATTTCAAGCTAACAGCACACATGGCTCCTTTGCCCACACACAAGGCTCCTCCACAGTACAGTCACCAACAACCACCACAGTTGCTGCCACTTCAAGTGCAAGACACAGCGCCACAAGCAGCATTGCAAAGGCCACTACCCGCAAGCCCACCTGGGCGGGCAAGTCCAGCAGCTCGGCGCGGCGGCCCTCGGCCAGCAGGCGCGCAAAGATGTAGGTGGCCAGCGGCGGCGTGAGGCCGTCGCCCCGCAGCTGCTCCATCTCGCTGTGCAGCCGCTCGCTGAAGGAATAGGATTAAGGGCAAGATGAGCAGCGCCAGAAGGAAGGTACAGCAGCGAGATCAGACGGCACAGGAGTGGCCGCTAGAAGCAGTGCATGCCAATCGAGGCAGCGAAGCAGAAATCAGTCCAACAGCGCTCACCGCTCCCCGGTCAGGTCAGCAATGTCAAACAGCGCCGCCCAGCCGGAGTGGCCTTCCGCCAGGCTGCGCAGCCGGCTAACTTGGGCCGCACCCTCCGTCTCGTCTGCGGGCAGGGAGTTGGAGGCCAGTGGTAGGGGCTGAGGCTTTGCCACGGGAGCCATTGCTTCCAGGTTCTGGACACAACCTGCATGCCTGCTCACTTGCCGCCAGCACAGCATGCCATCACCAACCACAGTGCGCACGGCAGCGCAGCAAGGCACACCCCTCACAATCAATGCCCCACCAACCACAGCGCACCCGTGTCGCACAGCGCGGCCGCCTGGCGCAGCAGGTGCCTCAGCAGCTTCTCACGCAGCGCAGCGTACTCGTCATGCAGCTGCCGCCGCTGCTGGCCGGGAGGGGCAGCTGCCACTGCTGCTGCACCGGCGTTGAGCAGCCGGTCTGCGACAGGAGCAGTTGGTGCTGGTCAGTTCACAGACAACTCAGCGTCAGCAAGCATGGACACAAGCACAATCAACCTCTGCTTGAAATCCCTCAGGCTGCCCGGGATCCGTGCTCCCTGCTTGCCCCCTGCCCACCCACCTGTGATGTCAAACAGCTGCAGCACGCTCTCCTGCAGCAGCTGCGGCGCCTCGCGCTCCAGCAGCGGCTGCAGCCTGCAAGGCGAGCAGTCGTGATTTCAAGCAGCGGTGAGCGCAGCAAACATGACAACAGACGCCAGCGCCATGCAACACGCTTCCAACAGCAAACCAACCAGCTGCCAGCTGCCGCCAGCTGCCGCAAAGGCCGCGCCCCGCCCACCTGCAGCAAGCATCCGCCAACGCCGCCAGCGCAATGCGCACGTCTGCTCCTGCTGCAAGCTCCGGCTCATCAATGCCCGCCACCGCGGCATTCAGTGCGGTGGGGAAGAACTGCTGCTGCTGCCCACGCTGCGACAGCGCGCCGCTCACAGCAGTGGTCAGCCCGCGCGCCAGCTGCACCACTGCCACGTGGTCGCCCGCTGCCCTGCCGGGGCTGCGCCCCAGTGGGGCTGCAGCTGCCGCAACCTGCTGGAAAAACTGTGTGACAGTCGCGGTGGGGCAGGAGTAGAAGACTGTGGCGGCATCGCGGTCGCCGCTGCCTGCCACCGCTGCCATGCACGCTGTGCCTGCCGCGAGCACCACGCCGTGCAGCGCGCCTGTGGACAAGATTGCGGGTGGGCAGTGCAGCGGGTCAGGCATTCCAAAGCATGGAACGCAGGCAGCTGCATGCTTCATAGCCCCAGCAATACACCGCATTCACCTCTGCCGAACGCACGGAGGATACACAGCAAGGTGTGCAGCGGCACCCACCTGGTGAACCGCTGCGCGCCAGCTCGCTCTCCAGCTGCTGCACATCCGAAAGCACCGCCAGGCGCTGGCCATCCTCCAGCAGGCAGCTGCAGGGGGATGTCGCAAGTCAGGATGTTTGCTGACTGATACTACGGGAGCAGCCGCTGGCGCCAACAGCACACTTTGAGCCGTGCCACCAGCTCCCCTGGGACAGCAACACTGAGCTCCCCCTGCTCACCGCAGCACCGAGGCATGCAGTCGCTGGAAGGCGCCGCAGTCGGACAGGCACTGCAGCAGCAGCTGGTGGGTGGCTGCCTTCTCGGCTAGGGCCTGATTTCAAAGATCAGGGGAGGGGAGCAAGTGTGAGCGCTCTGTGCCGCTTCCCAGCACAGAAACTTCCAGGCATGGGCACAGCAGCGGCAGCGCCAGACCACACGCACACAGCCGCACACGACGCACCTGCTGCGCGGCGCCGGGCCCCGCCCCTCCCAGCAGGATCTTGGGCAGCGCATCCAGCACGTGCCGGCTGAACTTGGCGATGGCATTCTCGCGGCCCAGGCCGCGGTAGGAGCCCAGCCTGCAGAGAGGCGGCAGGGGGGCTGGAGAGGTGGCAGCCGAGCGGCAGCGGCAGCGGCGGCGACAGCAGAGCGGCATCGGCCGCGCGATCGGACATGAGGCGCAGCGCTGTAGCACGGCAGCAGGTCACTGCACGCAGCGGGGCGCACTCACTGCTCAAGCTGCTGGGCGAGGCTGGTGAGCGGCAGCTGGCCCTGGCAGGCCGCCTGCAGCGCCTGGAAGGCGCCGGTGACGTCTGGCTGCCCTGCCGCCATCCCTGCGAGCACCGAAGTGTCGGGCCGGCTGGCGAGCGCGGCAGCTGAGCGAGGAAGGAGGCTGTTTCTGCCCGGACGGTTGTAGGTGAGCCGTTGCGATCGCTGGAAATCGACGCTGTCCTCGCGGCTTGCGCCCGTCAGTCGCCGCCCTGTCGTGCCTGGCGGGCGGCGCGCCGGTTGGCACCCCCTTGCCCCACACTGGGAGCTGCCGTGCGTCACAGAGCGGGGATCAATGCTGGAGATCTCTCAGACAAAAGCAGTGATGCTGAGCAAAAGGTGGTGGGGAGAAAATAATATGGACCAGGCGCGGCGCTGCAATGGGCGCCGTCCCAACCGAGTGCTGCGAGTGCTAACTTGAAGGCAGCAGGCGCAAGACGGCAAGCAACTTCAGGCTGCCGCGTCTGCAGTCCCGTGCGAGCCAGCAGTGGCTTGCCGTCGCGCTGAAACTTTAGCATTAGGTTCATGCCGCCACCTTGGCATCCTCCTTGCGCAGCTGGCGGGTGGCCGACCGCATCGTCACAAACTCCTCGGCGGCTGCACAGGAGCACAGGCAGCAGCGGTCAGCAAGGGTGGGGCAGGGCTACATGCGGCGCGATCAGCTGCATGTGTTGTGTGCAACGGCACCCTTCATCGACCTCTCTCATCACCAGCGGCTCGATGCCAAGCAGCCCAACACCGCGCGCCACACCCCGCACCCGAGGGGTGGATGCCCACGGTGGAGTCGAGCTGCGCCTTGGTCACGCCCATCTTCACCGCCACGCCCATGCCCTGCATGATCTCCGCCGCGTCGGGGCCCACCTGCACAGCAAAACAAGGCAAGCAACAAGTGAATCGATTGGGCCGCGCACGGCCCTTTCATTTGCAGTAGGCCAGCGTGGCGCAATGCCAGCAGACTGCCCCGCAGCACACCTGCCGCGCTGCATTGGCTGAGTGTGCATCCCATACTGCAGACCACATGGCTCACCATGTGGCAGCCCACCACCACGTCGGTGTCCGCCGCCACCAGCAGCTTCATGAATGTCCGGCCCGCGTTGCCGCTGCGTACACAGGATGAGAAGGGAGGTGGGCAGGGTGAGAGGGCAGCACCAGGTGGACAGTTGGCACAAGAGGGGCATCAGTTGCACTGCGCGGCCTGCCATGCGCATGCGCACGTGCATCCGCTGCTGCTGAACTGCAACCGGCAAGGCCACCCACCTGATGGTGTTGCGCATGGGGCGGAAGCTGCTGGTGTACACGTCCACGTTGCCGTACGCTGCCTGCGCCTGCAGCAGTTGAAGGCAGATTGGAATGGGAGTTACATTTGATGTCAACTCACAGCGCCCCTTGGTGTCTGCGGGTGGTGAGCGAGCAGCCAGACGATGCCACACAGCGCCGCACACCAGAAGCCAGCGGCACTCAGGACGCTCTTAACACCTGCACCTCACTCATGCCCACCGCTACGATACGGAAATGGCTGAACACCGCACAGGAGCGGGCAGCAAGCCGGCTAAAATGAAGCACCCTTGCACCCACCTGCTCCTCGCTCATGCCCACGGTGGCAATCTGTGGGTGGCTAAACACCGCGGTGGGCACGTTCTCGTGGTCAGGCTTGCTTGGCTGCCCGCCAAAGATGGTCTTGGTCAGCGCCATGGCCTCCATGAGCGCAACTGCAGTCGGAATTGAATGGCAAGCCAGCGGTGGCAACACATGCGCGCAGCGTATGCTTGCCGGACAGGTGTCTGCACCGGCAGATGCACTCAACACCCAGCACAGCAGGGCCATTCATTGCCATGAAAGACAGTTCCGGCTGACCTGGCGTGAGCGCCATGCGGTCGGTCACATCGCCGATTGCCCACACGCTGGGCACCTGCACAGGCAGAGGGTTGATTGTTGGCCCTTGGCAGAACCCAGGCGGTCTGCCAAACAGGTCTGCTTATGCACCCCCGCCAGAGAGGGGCTGCAAACAGTCAGCAGCACCGCTGCTGGGTGGCACAGATGCTGGATGGCACTGTTGCTGAGCCACGGCAAAGCGGTGCAACTAGGGGCGCCCAAACGCAGCTGCTGCCCATCTTGCTGCAAGCCCCAGCAAGGTGCTCACGCTGGACTGGGAGTATGCGTCCACATCGATGGCGCCTCCCTTGGTCATCTTCACGCCCAGCTCCTCCAGGCCCAGGTTGTGCACATTGGGGCGGCGGCCTGCTTGGGAGCAGGGGGGTGGGTGGGCTTCACATGGGCGGCCGCAATGAGCCAAAATCACAGGCCGGCCGCGAACGGCTGAAGCAAACGCAAGGCAGGAAGGCCTTCGCAGAACGCTGCTCACCGGTGGCAGCCAGCACCATGTCGGTCTCAATCTCAAAGGTCTCCTCCTCGAAAGACTGCAGACCAGTGGGGGCGAGGAGAGGGAGAATGCAGCCATATTGCTTTTTGCTGTTCTCGCACCCTTGCCGCGCTCGGGTCAGGAGCCAAAGCTCTGGCTTCAGCCATCCAAGCCAGGTGTGTGCAGCGTGCGGCCGGGACGCTGCAGGCCCAGCCCTGGGGCCCACCTGGGCACCGCTGCGCCGCGCGCCCGTGAACCGCAGGCGGCCTGCAGCACGTTGTCGGGTGGCAACACAGCACGGCACATGGCAGATCCAGTCGGAGGGGCAGCAGGCATCAGGCAAGCAAAGGCAACACCTGCACGGTGCAGCTCCTTTGGGAACTCGGAAAACAAACAGCCCCTCCCGCACCGTTGGGCAGCTTCTCCAGCTTTTCAGGGGTGGTCAGGCCGTGCAGGTGCAGGCCATTCTGGGCGTACTGCTCCGAGGCAAACTTGCGGACCTGGCAAGGCGATACAGGGCAGGTTAGGTGGGGTGTACAGCGTGTTGTGTGGCCTGCCTTACAGGTTGCAGGTGCGGCCTACTGTGAGAGCACTGCTTTCAGGCACACTTGTGAGCCCAATCGCTCAACCATGTCAACTCACCTCCTCGTCGAAGCCGCGCAGCGGCAGTGGCTGGCGGAACACGAGGTGCACCTCGGAGCCCAGGCCGGCGAAGATGCCTGAACAGGAGGTTTGCCGGCGCTCAGTCAGAGACACACATGCATACACACAGCAGACATGGAACACCACAGAACAGGAGCAACCACAGAACAGGAGCGTTGTACCCTCGGCCAGATGACCAATTAAGGGCGAAGGACCCACCCGCAAACTCGACTGCGATGTAGC
This sequence comes from Chlorella sp. CH2018, assembly GCA_009928355.1. Lineage (NCBI taxonomy): Eukaryota > Viridiplantae > Chlorophyta > Trebouxiophyceae > Chlorellales > Chlorellaceae > Chlorella > Chlorella sp. CH2018. The sequence goes on from VIYQ01000621.1 coordinate 6,704, forward strand.
CGCTGCCAATGATGACGATGCTCTTGGGCACCTGGGAGGCACAGAAGAGGACGGGTTTGTTGGTTTGGGTGAGTCGGCAGACAGGCCAGCAGAGCAGTGCAGCGGTTGCGCGCCGGCGTGGATGGCTGGGCCAGCGACTGGGCTCACACCCAGCTGCTGCATCCTGTTAAAATCTTCGCAAGTGCACTTCCAGCATCCCACCTCCTGGATCTCCAGGGCGTTGTCGGAGATGATGCAGTGCTCGGAGCCCTCAAATTTGGGCACAAAGGCGCGGGCGCCGGTGGCGACTGCGGTTGAGACGGGCGGGGAGGGGTGCAAATGCAGCAATGCAGGTGGTTGAGTGCGCTGCGGCAGGCCGCCCGGCCAGTTGGTGCACCGGTTCAGTGCGCCTTTGCTCAAAATGCTAGCCACGCACGCGGAAATCACTGACACGCACTGCCGCAGATCAGAAGTGCTCACTGAGGATGTGGCGGGCGGTGACGCGCTTGCCGCCCACGTCCACCGTGTGTGCATCCACCAGCTTGCCGCGGCCCTCAATGTACTGCATTTGGGAAGGGGGGTGCATGCCGACTATTTGCTGTCAAGTGCCGCCTAATGATGTGTTGCATACGCCGTGTGCGTGCGTGCATGCGCATGTTGGGCACAGCGCTCAGTGCACCTCGCGTCACAAAGCAACACATCATAGAAACCCCACAAAACTAGTGGAGCATCACTGTGGAGCCGCGCGCACCTCCACCCCGCTGTTCTTCAGCAGGTTCATGTACACGCCATTGAGGCGCTGCAGCTCCGCGTTCTTCTTTGCCAGGAAGCTCTGCCAGTCCAGGGCGGGCTGCCCGGGCAGCTGCCACCTGCGGGGCAACAGAGCAGGAACGGCAGCGGGGGCAGGTTCGATAGCGGTCAGGGGCAGGGGCGGCTGCAACATCGTACACCGTCAGCAACCAGGCTGCGTCTTTGAAGCCCCGGCTCTCCTCGCACACTCAAGGTTCTCACTGAGACGCACCAACACAGGCCCATCAGTCCCCCCTCGCAGCAGCAGCAGCAGCAGCAGCAGCAGCAGCAGCAGCAGCCGCTCACCCAAAGCCCTGGGCATCAGAGAACATCTCCCGGTACTCGCTGGCGTACACAAACAGCTTCTTGGGCACGCAGCCGCGCAGCACGCAGGTGCCGCCCGCGCCGCCGGCCTGCGGCAGAGAGGGCACAGGTGCAGGGCTATTGCAGGGCTGAGGAAGGAGGGCGCGGGTATAGGGCTGTGGGCAGCATGGCAGGGCATTTGTCTGGGTCGCGTGCAGCGTTGAGGACTTGCAAGGTGGCAGCTGTTTCGGACGAGATGCCGTGCGCACACATCGACAGACAGCTCGAGCCCAAATGGGGCCCCCAGCTAGCATTATAACGATAAAAGCCACCCACGCACCTCGTCAGAGGCGATGGGGTTGTACGGCATCTCGCAAATGCCAACCTTGGCACCTGCAGCAGGCAGCAGCATGCAATGCCCCTTATCGCATCAGGTCTGCTTAGCAATGCTTGGTTGCTCGTGTGCACACACGCATGCTCGCAGGTGCAGCCGGCTGCCCTTGTGCAGTACTGCCCGCTTACTGCGCACTTTCGTGCACTGGCTGGTTCCATGCACCGTGCAGCAAGCTGCAGCAACAAGCAACCCCCACAGTCGTGCAGTCGCAGCAGCACAGGTCCTGGCAGAGGCGGTGTCGCAACCAGCAGGGTCGCAGCACCCACCGTAAGTGCCTGCCGCGACGCGCGAGGCGCGCACGCCACCGCTGCCGGCGCCGATGCAGAACAGATCGTAGTCAAACTTGCCGTCTGCCGTGCTGCCATTGCCAGCATCTGCCCGCACGCTCAGAGCGCGGCGGCCGGGCGCTGCGGCGGGCCGGCTTGCTGCGGCAGCCAGCGCACGGCGCAGGTGGCCGGCAGCGGCGGCGGCTGGGCGGCGGCCGGCGGCAGCAGCGGCGCGGGGCCAGCCTGCAGGGGCGCCATCGGCGGTGGGGATCGCAACTCGGATGAGTACAGAAATACACTGGCAGCCCCTGGCAGCGGCGGGAGGCGCGGGGCGAGGAGGGCGGGTCGCAAAACCCCACCAGCCGTGCCTGCGGCCACCGTCTGCTTTGCCAGGCCCGCGGTGAGCTGCATTGCGGTCAATCGATCGGGGCGTCCAGTGCTGAGGGCCCAGGGGCTGGCCACAGGAGGGAGCCGGTGGTGAGCCGCGAGCCAGGAGCTTGCTGCCGCTGGTGCGTGAACAGAAACAACTGCACAGCACCCCAGCGGGCCGATAGGCGCCCCGTCAAACACATCCCTCCATGCCGCCGCCGCTGCCGCCGGCCAATCGGCAGCGCCGTCTCCTACGCCTGCCAACCCCTCCACGGCTGGTGGCGGTCACAGAACAGATACATAAGAATAGGCAGTGCTGCATAGTTCACGTGCGGCCAGGCAGCTGCTTCAGCACGGTGCTGCGCCGCTCATCCGCCAGCCTCCGGTCACAAAGGTATGAGGCCGCGGCGCCGCCGGCTGCTGAAGCTGCTGCCAATCAGCTTGGACAGCTGGTAACGCACCCTCGGCTGCCGCCACAAGTAGCTGGCCAGGCCGCAGCCTGCGAGGCAGGGGCAGCAGCAGGGCAGTCGCACTACGTTTCGGGGGAGCGTCATGCATGGGCTGCACCCAGCATCGCATGCGGTACCAGCGTGATCACGCACACTGCACTGCACCGCCGAATGGCCCACATGGACATCCCTGCACTGCCCAGCACCCACGTCACTGCTGACCCAGCGCACCTATGGCGGCCAGCGTCAGCCAGTACAGTGCCGCTGACACACCCGACTGCTGCCTGCCGCCAGCCAGGGGCTCCGGCCCGCCCAGGCCGCCAACCGCTGCCGAGCCTCCCTGCTGCTGCTGCTGCTGCTGCTGCTGCGCCTCGCCGCCGTCCTGCTGCTGGATGTGCTCCCGCAGGGCCGACGCGATCTCCAGCGCTTTGTCTGCTGAACTGCCATCGCTGCCATCCCCTGCCGCCCCAGAGCCAGTGGCATCAGCGGTGCCACTACCTGCTGCACCGCCGCCTGGCACTTGCACCCCAGCAGGCTCCCGCACAGCCGCGCCGCTCGCCGGCTGCTGCTGCTGCTGCGGTAGCTGCCCTGCTGCATCGCCGCCGTGCCGCCCCAGCGCCCCGCCTGTTCCTCCCCCAGTGCTGCCGCCGCTGCCAACAGCCGCCGTCCCCACTTGGCCGCCATCTGCCGGCAGCGTTGGAAGCGCCAGCTCCTTCTGAATGTCGGGATGCCGCGGCAGCAGGGAGAGCAGCGCAAAGAAGGAGGCCGCCCACGACTCGACAGTCTCTGTGTAGCTCTCCTTTGTGAGGGGGTTGAACATGCGGAAGCAGTCCTCAAAGCGGGCCTGTGGGGAGGGGGTGGGGCGGGAGGCAATGCAGGAGAGGCGTCGGCAGCAGCGGCAGATGGCGGCAGGGCCAAGCTCAGGGCCTGGCGCACCCCGGTGTTGAGTCACGTCTCAAGCTGACAGCACCAAAAAGCCACCAGACCAGCCCCCTCTGCTCACCTTGGTGTCGCCGTAGACCTCCCAAGTGAGCGACACAGGCACACCCAGTTTGGAATACATGTAGTCTGTGGCAGTGCCGTGTGCCAGGTACCTGCAGCAAGATTGGGCAGCAGCTAATCAAGGACGGCACTGCAGGTGAACGAGCAGCGGGGGTAGCAGCAGGTGTAGAGGCAACAGCCGCCCAGCAGCGGCAGCGCGGCAGCAGACCCCACGCCCAACAGGGCGCAGAGGCAGCAGGCGTAGCCAGCAACCAGCAGCTGCCAAAACACTGCATCTCCGCCCGCCAGCTCACCCCACGCTCTTGCCGCCCGAGCCCACGGCACACTTCTTCTTGCACGTGCGCTCGTTGATGGATTTCAGGATCTCCAGCAGCGCGGCAGGGCCCTCCCCGTCTGCAGCGACGCACAAAAGGATGCCCAGCAGGTCAGCAGCAGGTTGTCAGGCAGTTGACCAGCAGGCAGGCACAACAGGCATCGCTGCATGGAAGGTCGTGCCTACTGAAAAGCCAATCAGGCACACCAGCAGCAAAGCTGACCACTCAGGGTCAGCCAGCCGCAAAGCAAAAGTGCACCTGGGATGGTGGCCTGGTGGTCGTACGGCATGAACAGCGCTGCCATGCCGCTGTGCACGCTGGTCCACACGTGCGGCTTGAAGCCCTGTGCACGAGGGGAGGCAGCAACCAGCCGGTGTGCAGCCCAGCGCACGGCAAGCAGTGCAGAGCATGTGGCCGCAGCTGCACTGTGTTTGCCATCGCCTGCGCCTCACGTGCGCCCACCACATCTGTACACTTTAAGCACCAGCCCACCACAGCTGCGCCGGTGGTGCACCCACCTGGGCCAGGCGCAGCAGCAGCGCGGCCTCGGGCTCGCTGAAGGGAGCGGTGCCGGGGTACTCCTCGTTGGGGTCGTAGTCTGCAGCAGGGAATTGTAGTTGGTGGATGGTACGCGTGCGAGCGCCTATCGACACAAATTACGCACCCATGCAAATCCTCTTGGTGTGGTGTGCAAGCACTGCAAGCGCTCCGGTGCCGCACTTGGCAGGCCAAGTTTTGCACCGTCGCCAGCCAGCAGCCTCTCACCCTTCTCCTTCTCGCCCCAGTGGTAGTCCCAGTTGCGGTTGGGGTCCACGCCCCGCCCGTTCTTGCGCAGGCACAGCTCCCCCGCCTCAACCCTGGCCCGCCCCCGGATGTTCTCCATGGGGACGATCTGAAGCACGGTGCACGTCAAAACAGAAGGCACAATGGACACGAGACAGCAGGCTGCAGCTGCCACAAGGCAGTGCCCAGGGGCAGCAGCGGCAGAACACCGGCGAGCGCAATGGCTGTGCTGCCGTGCTGCGCAACAGCGCAGTCTAAGCACAACAGGCCGCAGGACACCCAGAGCAGCAGCGAGGCACACCTTGAACACGGTGCGCTGCAGCAGCGCCTGCACGTGGTCCTGCCGCAGGCCCCAGCCGTCCACAAACGCGCCGCGCTCCGCCTCGCCGGAGCACAGCAGGCGCAGCAGGCGCAGCGCGATCTCACTGGAGATCAGCTCCCGCCCGTGCTCGCCAAAGTTCTGTGGGTAATGGGGTTGGGGCCGTGCAACGGTGCAGCCGGCATGGGATGCGGCGTGTCCTGCTGTCTGGCAGGACCAATGTGGTTGGGCGGCGGCGCAAGCTCCACCAGCCAAAGCAACTGCAGCGCATGTGGCAGCACTGCGCAGCACCGCCAGCAGTTGTCATGGCGCTCCTGAATCACAGAGCACGCCATCAGCCCTTCTGCGCACCAGCAGCAGGCGCAGCTTGTCGTCATGCGAGTCGCTCAGCCCCGCCGGCTCAACAGTCACAACCGTTAGCGTGGAGCTGTAGTTGCCGTCTGCTGTCAGGCTCTCCTCCGTCAGCTGCCAAGGGCGGTAGGGACAGCAAGCAGGCAGTGTGAGGCGCTTGTGGGTGCTGGCGCAAAGAGCGTGCAAACAGAGTGCCAGGCGCCCGCGAGCACCAGCGCGGGCAAGCAGGGATGCCAGTGCACCCCCCAGCAAGCGTCCCGCACCTACCTTCATGGTTGCGGGGCAGCTCTCCACGATCTGCCGCACCTCCTTGAACACGGAGTCCCTGCGCCGCGTTGAACGAGTGCAGCATGAGCGACAGCCGGCCGGGCCTGACCGCTGGCGGCAGGCACATGAAGGCGGCGGCGGCGGCGGCAGCGGCAGGAACCCCTGGGCGCCAGGGCCCCACCCACGCACATGGTGTGGTACAGAGTGTAGTCCGGTTCAGCCAGCTGCGGCACAGGCCGCGCTGTCGCGGAGACGGCCAGCAGCGCCGCCACCAGCAGCCAGCGCTGCGCTGCACGCTGCACAGATAACTGCATGTCGTCCTGCACCGTCTCACGGATCCAGCAGCTTCAAACGAGCTCACACCGCGCAGGTGCGGCCGGCCGCCGCCCGCTGCAGCGCCTGCTTGAGCTGCACTCGCGATCTGGGTATGCGGATCGATCGCAGGTAGCTGCACACTGATGGGGAAGCCCTGCTGCCGGCCCCTTTCCACGCTGCATTTTCGGCCCCCGTGCCAGTGCAGCGGCCAGTCCCGACAGCCTCCTCAGACCTTTTGATCGATCTGCGGACTGCACAGCAGACGTCCGGAGCATCACTGAGCAACCCAGCGCGCGGCAGCCCATCGGTCCGGCCTCTCTGCGCGCCCTGGGCGCCCCGGCGCCCCACCATGTACTCCATCAAGGTCAGGCGGCACGCCACGTACGCGGCCGTGGCATCTGGGGCCGCCCCAGCCGACAGCGGCGGCGCCAGCGGCAGCGGTGAGCCATCGCCTTCCGGCTCGCGCCCGCCCTCACCCCGTGCCGCGGCAGCGGCGGCAGCGGCGGCAGCGGCGGCACAGGCCGAAGAGCTGGACCATGTGACCTTCTCAGCTGGCAACCCGCGGGTGGAGCACCTAGTTGGGCGGGTGCACCTGTACCGTCACCTGCCGCCGTCGCCGCCCGACGGCAAGCAGAAGCAGGCAGCCTCTGCAGCAGCAGCCTTCAGCTCAGAGATCGAGCCTGCGGCGTCAGGGGAGCCGGCACCTGGCGGAGGAGGCGGAGCCGACCTCCCGGTGGGTGCTGGGGGACGGGTGTGGCAGGCAGGCGTGCGCAATGCCGGCTGGAAGGAGGGCCCGCTCGCCTCCCCGCTGCTTGCCACACCTTGCTCTGTTTGTCGCTGTGCTGCGGTCTGCCCGCCTGCGCCTGCACCAACCGGCTCAGTTTGCATCCGCAGCATGCATCTGCACTTCGTGACGGCTGCCCTGCCACCCCACAGCCACGGTTGCGGCGCGAGCGCAACGAGCAGCTGTGCAATTGTCGTTGCCCTGCTGTCGCCCTGCCTCACCTGGGGACTCACTCCCCGCTCCTGTTTCCTGCAGCCCGGCCGCAACGAGCAGCTGTGCATCCTGGCGCTGCCAGCGGACATGGGCTTTGCCGAGCTGTGCACCTTCATGGGCGCCTACTTCCAGCACGTGAGCGTGCAATTGCTGCCTGCAGCAGCACCTGGATACAGGGCTCGCTGCGCATGTGGGCTCTGTGCCAATGCGCCTCCTCCATCTGCCTGACCGCGCTGCCGCGCTTTGCTGCGCCCACGCTCCAAGTGCTTGTTGTTGGCCGTACACAGAAGTGAGGATGGCGGTGAAGGGGACCGATTCCTCTCTGTGGGTGCTGCTCTGCTTGTGCAGGTCAGGGAGATCCGGCTGGTACGCCGCGAAGGCCGCTCCTCCGTCTGCCTGGTGCTGCTGCGCTTTGACGCGCAGACCAGCGCCGACGGCTTCTACCGCGACTTCAACGGCCGCCCGGTGCGCTGCCTGCAGCTGTTGCAATTTGTGGGCACACGCAGCCGTGCTGCCATCCTGCCAACATGCATGCACCCATTTCCACCCATGGCAAGCCGCCCCCCTCTGCCATCCCCTTCCCCTGCAGTTCTGCCTGCTGGAGCCGGAGCTGCTGTGCCGCTTGGTGTATGTCAAAGATGTGGAGTACTGCACTGCTGGGGAGGGGCAGCAGGTGTGGGTGCAGGGCCTCTGCATGGGCTGGTTGCAAGGTTGTGGCTGGCTGTGGCAAGCACACACGGCTTCTAATGATGGATACCAGAGGAGCGACCCTTGTCAGGCACATCTGCGATGTCATGCTGCCTGCCCCGCCTGGCCCGGCCCTCCCTGCCGCCACCTGCAGCCCAGGGTGGCCTGCCAGGCGGCAAGCACGGTCCCTACCTGCTTCTGGCACACATCGCTGCCCATTCCTGTCCTCCCCTGCAGCCCCAGGGCGGCCTGCCAGGCGGCGAGCAGGGCCCCCACGCGCCCCCCGGCACAACAGAGCTGCCCACCTGCCCTGTGTGCTTGGAGCGGCTGGACGAGCACATCAGCGGCATTGTCACCACGGTGTGCAACCACAGGTGGGTGGGGCGCTTGCAGAAGGGTGCTGCACTTTGCAGTGCTCATACCAGTTGCGCGCAGGCGCGGGCCTTATTAAGTGCCTCTAGCGCGCGCTGATCATCTGCTGACTATTCATTGGCAGCAGGTTCCACAACGAGTGCCTGCAGCAGTGGGGGCGGCTGAAGTTCTGCTCATCTCTTCTTCTGCCCTGACTCACCTAGCCTCCGCATCACCTCCCCCAGGTTCCACAACGAGTGCCTGCGGCAGCCTCATGCACCTCCTGGTTGCGTTCTACTCACACACCCTCCAACAGTTGGCACTGCTCAATCCTTACTTCTTGAGCAGGTTCCACAACGAATGCCTGCGGCAGTGGGGCGACACCTCCTGCCCCGTGTGCCGCTACTGCACCCACTCGGGGGCCACCACCTCCCACTGCGCCACCTGCAACACCAGCTCAGGCAAGCCATGGGTGGCTGGGTGCAACACATGAGGCCGCTGCTGTTCTGCCAGGTGCCACAGAGGCTTCATGTATCAATCACTGCGCTCAAAACGGCACGTGTCCGACCGTCCTCTCCTCTGCACAACCGCAGACCTGTGGATTTGCCTGATCTGTGGGCACGTGGGGTGCGGGCGCTACCGCGGCTCCCACGCAGCCGCGCACTGGCAGGCCACCGGGCACGGCTATGCCCTGGAGCTGGAAACGCAGGTGTGCTGGGGTCAGGACATGGGGTGTAATGGGTAGGCCATGGGATGCTAGGCGGTGGGATGCTAGGCGGTGGGATGCTAGGTCATGCCATTTTCCAGCGGCCCCGTTTGTTCCAACGGCCTCTGCCGCGCATTCCGCACTCTGCGAACGACTATAATCGCGCCTGCGCATGTGCATCTGTGTGAGATGGTGATCATCTGACACCGTGCTCCTCCCTTGCGCTGCTCTCCCCTGCGCCATGGCCCACAGCGCGTGTGGGATTATGTGAACGACTCGTACGTGCACCGCCTGATCCAGTCCAAGACGGACGGCAAGCTGGTGGAGGTGCGTGGTTCGTGTTGCATTTGGATAACATTTGGATAAAGGATAAAGCTGTACTGTGGTTGTTGTTTGGGTGCTCTGCTGCACCACCTGATCCAGTCAAAGGTGGGTGGCAGGCTAGTGAAGGTGCGGTCGATTGGCCCGCCAACTACACTGCTTTTTCTGGTGATGCTGCGGCGTGTCTGGCCTCATGGCAGGCGTGATTTGCAAACACGCTCCCGAGTGCCATGTGCTGGTAGTCCCCAGCAGTCCCCAGCAGTCGCAGGCTCACACAGCTGCGCTACCCCTGCTGCCGCGCAGGTGCCATCTCCCGCGCAGCACAACCAGCCGGGGTGCAGCGGGCGGCCGCTGAGCCGCGGCGGCGGGCTGGCGCCCTCGGGTGCGCTGCATACGGCTTCCTGTCGCCGGCCTGTCCAACTGCTGCACCGCCTGCGCTGCCTGCCGCAAGGCGCTGCTTCGCATCGTGCATCCTCACTCTGTCCCAACCAAGCTCCTGCCCTGCCTGCTGCCCTGCAGAGTGCGGCAGCGAGCAGTGCTATGTGGATCCAGAGATGGAGGAGGCCATGGTGCTCAGGTGAGGTGCAACCATCGCTGTCCGGTAACATCACGCACAACGGTAGCTTTGGTTGGTGCCCCTGAGCAACCTGGTGCGATTGCTGCTTGTGTGCCCTGAAACGGAGGCGGCCTTGGTGCTCAGGTGGGCTGTGCAGCCAAACGAGCATCAAGCTTCCACAGCTGTGTGCGCCAGCGGTAGCAAACGAGCGACTGCAGCAGCAAGCAAGGAGGGCTGTTAGTCCATGGCCGCACACCCAGCACATCTTCTGTCCGTGTATTGCAGCAAGCTGGACGCCCTTGCCACCGAGTACAACCATTTGCTGGTCACCCAGGTGCAGCTTTTCCTGTGTTCTGTATGTGTTTGTGCGTCCACCTGTTTGGCTGGTATCTCTGCAGATGCCGTGGTGGCTGCTCAGTCCAGCTCACGTGCACGGCCCACCACTGCCACCAAACCACCCCGCTGCCTTCTCCTCAACTTTGCAGCTAGAGAGCCAGCGGCAGTACTTTGAGACGCTGCTAGCTCGGCATCGCGCGGAGGCGGATGCAGAAGTGGAGTCGGCTGGGACGGCGGCAGCGGTGGCACGGGAGGCGGCGGCGGCAGCAGAGGCAGCAGCTGCGGAGGCGGAGCGGCGGCGGCGACAAGTGGAGAGCAAGCTGGTGTGTGTGTGCCCAGGGAGGGTGGACCTCAGGCGCATGTGCTAGCCCGTTTCTGAAGCGGCGGTGCTGTGCAATGGGATGGGATTGGCGCTGAGATGTTGCCCACTGTTGCCGCTGCAGGCGACCACCAGCGGCAAGCTGGCGAAAGCTGAGGAGAAGCACCAAAGCAGCTGTGCTCTAAGGATGTGTCATCTGCATTGCTGCCGCTGCAGGCCACCACCAGCGGCAAGCTGGCGAAAGCTGAGGAGGAGCGCCAGTTCCTGAAGCAGCTGAGCGACACGCTGCTGGCCAACCAGCGCGACTTCCAGGTGTGCTGGTAACTGTGGAACACAAAACGCAACTATGCTGAATCGGTGTTTGCGGTAGCGTTGCCGCCCTGGCTGGCTGCCGCCCACCTGCTGCTGCCTGAATAGCCCTGCTGCTGTGTCCCGGCTTTCTCAATTTTCACATGTCGCTCAAATCGGCAGACGCGCAACACAACTGGTTTCAGACATAGTTGCTGTGCCATCATCACCTGGCACAACTGGTTTCTTTTTCAAAGCCACTCTTCCCACTTGCAACTGCAGACGCGGCTGAAGGCGGCAGAAGAGCGGCTGGCGGCCACGGCAGCGGAGAAGGATGCCACGATAGCAGACCTGCAGGACCAGGCGAGACCGCTATGCTCTGATGTGCTGCGCTGTGCTGTGCTGTGCTACGCTGTTTGTTCCAGATTGCCCAGCAGGCCGCACATCTGTTGGTTGCCCTGCAAAGCTGCCACCCTTTGGCCACCTGGCCCAGTTGCCATTGCCGACCTGCTCCTTGATGTGCACACCCGAATCCTCAATATGTGTGCAGGTGCGAGACCTGATGATCTTTTTGGAAGCGCGGCAGACAATAGAGGCAGCAGGCGGCGCCAGCGAGCTAGAAGGCGCCTCGGTGCTGCCCATTCCCGAGCAGCAGCAGCAGCAGGCGGGTGGCGCGGGCCGAGGGCGCGGCGGCGGAAGGCGCGGCAAGCGGCGGTGACGGGCAGCATGTGCTGCGGCATGATGCCTGCTGCCGTGCAGACCAGCAGGAATTCGGGCGGCCAAACCGTCCCCAATCAAACCAAATCTGTATTGTAGGCTTGTACCCGCGTGCTGTAGTATGCCCGCCTCATTCTTTCGTGCGCTCTTCCCTGCACCCAATCGCCTCATGTGATGATCATCACATCTGCCTGTAATCGCTTGCGCTCCTGGCCGAACACCAGCGTGCTTTACTGCCTCACTGTGCTGCGTTTATGAGAGCAGGGCAGGGAGTATGGTAGCGCCGCATGCATGTGTGAAGGTTGGTTTGCCCTGCCTTCCACTGAAGTTCGGCACGCCAGCCCTGCCCTTGGCTCTGCTCCCATGCTCTTGCAGGGCCTGCCCCAGCTCAAGCAGAGCAGCCGGGGTGCCTCCAAGGCTGCTGCCTCTCCCTAAATGCCGCGCTCACCCCCGTCCAAGGCCTGCTGGCCGGCCCTGCTGCCCCTGGCCGCCCTTGCCTTGCTGCTGGCCGGGGCAGCAGGTGTCAGCGGGCAGGCACTGCCGCCCATCGATGTGGCGCCGCCCGCTCCGCTGCCGCTGCCGCTGCCGCCCTTCTCTCGAGTGGTCAGCTGCCTGCCGTTCTCGCTCCTCATCCGCCCCAGCAACAGTGACAGCAGCAGCAGCCCACCTGCTACTGATGAAGGCGGCCCCAGCCCCAGCCCACCTGTGATGGCCTTTGCAGACGGGGGCAAACGTACCCAGGCACCTGCGGCAGGGCAGCCGGCAGGCGCAGGCGGCGGCAGGCTGCCCTACAGCCTCCTGCTGGGCACCACAGATCCCAACATCACCGCCGCCTTCCAGCACAGAGTGTCGCCAGATGGCACCCTGTACGTTGGGCTGTCCACAGCCATCAACACCACCGCCTGCGCCTCCCTCGTGCTGGAGCTGCCGGCTGGTGCTCTGCGGGAGGTGAGGGGCAGGGTGGGTGCTAGTGGTGCAGCGTTACTGTGGCTGCCATGCATGCTCGCATCTGGCCTCGGCAGCGTGGGGGAGGTTGCCAAGCAGGGCATCAGAGGTGCCCAGGTCGCGGAGGCGCCGCACTTCACTGAGCTCAACCCTATCTGTCAACTGGTCAACCCCTCTTCCTCGGCAGGTTCGTGCTACGCTGGTCCCATCCCTGGACCGCTATAGCGGCTACCTGTCAGCCATCCCTGGTGCAGCGGCACCAGCTGTCATCATCGAAGGTGTGCACATGCACATGCAGTGCAGTATGCTACCATGTGGCTCTCCCGAATGTCGACATGTGGCCATGACAGGCGGCACAGAGATCATCCCCTCCCACTCGCATGCGTGGGGCCCCCATAAATGGGGAAGGCAAAACGAATCCCCTCCCACTCGCGCAGGTCCCTTCACCCTCCCTCACTGCTGGGCTGCTGTACCACGGCCAGGGCGACCCTCGCCTCATCATCCGTGGCGTAACCGCCGACACACTCACCGTGGCAGCTCGCAGGCGCGCTGTTCTTAGGGCATCCTGTGAGCAGTGTGCTCACTGCTGCTCCTGGGGCCTCGGCCAGCGCGTGCATGCTCCTCCCCGTATATAATGATGCTCCTCACCAAGCGTGCACCAATCCGCATGTGCAGGTGCACCTGCAACACCACGCTGTTTGTGAGCGGCACCTTCCGTGATGTGCGGGTGTTCACAGACGAAGAGGCCTGCCCCGACCAGGACTTGACGTATCCAACCCCCTTCTGCCGCCTCCCCGCGGCTGCGGTGGCGGGCGTCACAGGTGCGGAGGGCAGCGCGGTGCGGCCCAGGGTGTTGCATGCTGCGGTTGGCTGCTGCTAGCCAGCGCAGAGGCGGGCCCGCACCATCTTGCATTGTTGCAGCGTTCCTCCTCTGACTGCATCCCTGCGGCCTCTTCACGCCTCGCGCGCTGATGCCAATGCTCGCAGACCGCATTGCGGTCAATGGCACCGCATCTATCATCACCTCCAATGCCAGCCTGTCCATTGAGGGGCCCATTCAGCAGTTTTACGGTGCGCCTGTGCTGAGCGGCAGGCCGATAATTGTGCGGACTTGCAATGCATGCCGTGCGCACTGGGGCTGCGAGGCTTGGTCGGCCTTCGTTGTGCGGCAGTATGGCTTTGCCCAGCCATGCCCTGGTCGTGAGCATCATCAACTGTATGCCAGCATGCCGTTCTGACGTATTGCAGGGCAAATCGTTGTTGCCAACGCTGGCATCTGCAACCGCTGGCTGCCTGATTTTGGGGTCTGGGTGCCCGCCCAGCCCTGCCACATTACTGGCGACCCGCCGCCAGCCCAGGCAGCAGAGGCTGCTGCCGCACTGGCCCTGGAGGCAGGGGCCTTCAATCACACCTGTGGCTTTGACACATTCCTCAATGGCAAGTGATGCCGCTTGCCAGTGCTGTATTTGACGGTGCACAGCGGCTGCTTGCTATCAAGGCAGACTGCACAGATGGAGGTCAAAACAGCCAACCTCCATGCCCCACTGCCGCCTGCAGCCTCTGTGGGCAACCCTTACTGCCCAGCCAACAGTGCCGAGTTTTCCGACCTCTCTGGCCTGGCCGGCGCCAGCACCGCAATGCAGCAGGGCTCTGCCCCGCTTGCAGGTGAGCCGGCTGTTAGGTCCCAACTCAACGCAACCGCTGCAAGCAGCTGCAGCATCCCTTGCCCCAGTCATGCATGCATGCACTTTCCAGGCACCTGCCAACCCGTACGCGCCCCACTGTTTCTGAACTTGATATGAATTGCAGAGGAGGAGCTTGAGCATGTGCTGGATTATGCGCACGACTTGGCTGCTCTGGCTGCCACGGGGGATGCCGAGGCCGCGGCAAACCTGACCGGCGGCAGCGCAGGCCTTGGCTACGATCTGGACATGCCGGTGCTGCTCACGGTGTGCCAACAAGCAGCCGATTTCGACTAGCCATCTGAGATGTGTTCTGATGTGTTCTTGGTTGGGGCCGCACACCCAGGGTGTGCAAGCTGGCAGGCATTGCTGCTTTTTGTGCATGCGCTGCAAGGCTGGGCCACCATCTTTCCAAAACGCAGGCAATCGCTTTCTCGGCTGGCGGGCGTGAAGGCGCGCTGGCTGGCGTCACCACGGCCGACTGCTCGCACCACGGTGTGTCGCCTGCTGCACCGCTGGCTATCAGTCTGCCCTCGGCTGCAAGCTGCCGAGCCCCACAAAACTGAGCGCTTTGCAACTGGGCCTGACACCTCAAGCTGTCACATCTCCTCATGACCCGCTTGCACACGCAGGGTGCCCAACCACGTTCCACAGGTCGGCTTTTGTACTTGGTCACAGCAATCAGTTGAGATGCTGCACTTGCAGCCCTTGCCCCAACTTGGCCCAACCATTGAGTGGTGCCCTGCCGTGCCTAGCTGTGCGGCCTGGCCACCTGCCTGCAGGGCGCTGGCCCTCCTGATCAACCACAACGACACCGCCGCTGTGCGCACTGCCCTGGAGACAGCTGCCGTCGCTGGTGAGCACGCACCGCCCTGCAACTGCGGGGAACCAGTTTGATGCCATGGGCTCAGCCGGCTGATCAGCAGGTCACGAACCCTTGGGGGTGGCATCCGCTCTGACGTTAACCTTGCATGGTCAGTTCAGCGCTGCGCGCCTTCCATCATTCTTCGCACCCACAGACCGCTCCGACCCACGAGTCTGCGGCCTTCTGTCGGACCGTAAGGCGTGGCTGGCTGGAACAATCTGGGACGAGTGCGATCCAACCACAGTGAGCTGCCAGCCGCTGGTGGTGCAGCCGCGTTGGGGTGACATGTGTGCATGGCACCACTTGAGTGCAGCGGGGCCAGCCGCTTTGCTTGCGTCCGCCTCGTTGCGCTGCTGACCACTGGCAGGCTTTTATTCAGAGCCGCCACGTCCCTCTTTAGGAGCTCCCAAGCCGTTCGTTCAGCTGGTCTGACTGGGCCCCACCTGTAGCCCATCCTGCAGTGGTGCGCAGCAGACTTTGGAGGTGTGCGCACCGACAACGCAACCGCCCTCATGCTGGTGAGTGGCGCTGGAAGGGCAGCCATGCAGTGGAAGACTGTCCAGGCCCCTGCCATGAAGCTTGCCCCGAAAGGGGCCGCCAGCCCTACCTGAGCGCTGCATGCTCCCTATTGCCTTGCCGCTCAGCAGCCACACGCCTCTTCCTGCCTGCATACGGGCACGTGCGCAGGCAGCGGGCCTGACGCTTGCGGACGGCTACTTTCGAGACTCAGTGGCATACGCCGTGCGTGCCTGCACTACCTCAGTCTGCTCACACTGCGAGCGGCCGCCGCCGCTGAGCTGTGACCAGGTGTGCGCTGTGCGGCTGTGTTGCTCAATGCGTGATGCTCGCCGCCCCGATACTGCTGTTGCGTCGCCAGGCTTGCAAGCGCCAGACCGAGTGCCCTCATGCTGGGCTGCTGGCATACCACAGCTTGGCTTTGCCCATGTGCAATTACCATGGTTGTGGAGTGGCCACTCCACACAGGTCCGTGCTGCACTGTCCGAGGCTGCCCAGCTGGCGCCCCGCCTGGGCTACGGCAGCAGCCAGGATGTGATGGCCAACGCTCGTGCCGCCCAGGATCCCAACTGGCTGTCCTGCGTGTTTGGGCTCACGGTGGCGCCGCCGCCCGGCTACGAGCTGCCGCCCATCCCTGCCGGTTGCAACCCCTGATGTGGCCATGCGCCACAGCCCGCCATGTGAACAGCGTGTGACTTCATGCATGCGAGCAGCTTGCCGATGCGTGCTGTCATGCATGCGTGTCACACTCTGCTCTGCTTTGCATGCACATTGTAATGCCCAGCTCAGCTGCGACCGCATTAGCCTATCGCTGAGTCACGCATCGCCATGCAAGGATGCTTTACATTGGGAAGAGCGGCAGGACAGGTTCAAAACTCCACATTGCTAGCAAGCAAAGCCAGTGCGATGGGACCCCAGAGAATGTAGCGCAAGACGCAGGTGCAGAGGCATGGCAGGTGTGGCACTGTACAGAACAGGGGCGAGTGCAGCTAAGCTCAGGCCTGCACAACCTTGACACCTGGCAGGCTTTTACTCAAAGCCGGCACGCCCCGTCGGCTGCCCATGGCCCACGGATTCAGAGCCAGGGTGTGCAGGTGCGGCAGGCAGCACAGCAGCTTCAAATCATTGGTGCTCGGCTTTCTGTAGCCCAGCCACTCCTGCAGGGATGGTGTGGGAAGCGAGGGCAGCTTTGAGAGGGACAAACCATGGCGCACTCCCAGCCAAGGCAGGCAAACCCAGCGTGCGATCTGCCACCTCACGCATCTGGCGTCCTTAGCTCTGTCTGCCAACTGCTTGATGCAGGGCCTCTCCTTCCCTCGTCCGAGGCTTACCAGCCTGCGCAGGTTGGTCAGCTGTGCCAGCTGGGGCGGCAGGGAGTGGAAGCCTCCATGCAGGCGGAGCGCCTGCAACTGAGGAAGTGGCTGGCTGAGCATGGCAGCCAGCTCTCGGCGTTCGGCAGCAATCAGGTGCAGAGCCGTGAGGCGAGAGCACGCGGCCACAAACTCCACAGCTATCGCCGCATCAAAGTCGCATAGATACAGGTGCAGCCCCTGCAGCGCTGCCAGCTGGGTGCAGCCCTGCACTGCGGCAGCAGTGTACTGCCCACGCTCCAGCCACAGCGCTTGCAGCTGTACTGATGGAGGCACTGCCACATCAAGCAGTTGTGCAAGGGAGCCAGCTGGTTCCGCGCCCACCAGACGTAGGCAGGACAGGGGGTTGCCTCCAAAGTCAGCAGGGCTGAGAGAGCAGGAACGGCACTGCCCGCCGACAAACTGCAAGCAGGGGCGATGCATAGGCCAAGCAGTGGGCAGGACTGCAGTCAGATGGGCCATGTGTGTCAGCACTGGGCACAAGGCAGAGGAGGGAAGCCACTGTGGACATGCACCGCGCATCCCTGACTTCACGCCAGCAACTTGCGCTCACCTTTACTGGAAACTTGGCAGAATGAAATGTGTAGGTCGTCAGGCGTGGAAAGGCAGCCGGCGGCGGCGGGTGCAAGCGGGCGCTTCCCCAGCTGTACAGCTGCAGCTGCGTGAGGCGTCCCAGCTGCGCGACAGCAGCCATGATGCGAGCTGGATCGAAGCACTGATAAATGCTCAGCTCCAGCTGCTCCAGCTGTGGCAAGCCAGTCAGAGCATCTGGTAGGGTGGCGGGTAGCAAGACCCCTGACAAGCTCAGCCGGCGCAGCAGCCGACGCACGGCCGGCGGCACCGCGGTGCATTCATAGCGCAGCTGCAGTCCTGGCAAGCTGTCCGGCAGCAGCCCGAAAAAGTCGGTGGCCTTGCGGTTGCATGCCTGCTCTTCATTTGATAGCAGCACAAAATCATGCACCAGCGGCGCAACCCGCCGCAGCAGCGCATGCTTGGCCTCCACATAGCAATCGGGGTGGCAGGCGAACGCCACCCGGAAGCTGCGCCACAGGCTGGGCTGCTCAAAGAACAGGCGGCGGAAGCGCTTGCACACCAGTGTGATGGAGTGACTGCGGGAGGAGGCTGGCAGGTGTTGTCAGCGCAACTGTGGCATGACCTTCCATGGCGGCGGCGGCAGGGCAGGCATGCGGTGGCAGGCGGCGGTGGCAGCCGGGCTGCCCTGGGAGCGCCAAACCCGGACGCCTTAGCATCCCGCGGTGTGCTCACCCTTCCTCGAGGGGCAGCAGGCCCAGGCAGCGCCCCAGCAGGTCGTCTGGCAGCGAGTCCAGCCCCACAGCGCGCTGCGGCATGGCTTACACCTATTATCCGCCGTGCAAAGACAATTGCAGGTAGTCGATACAGCGCGAGGTTCGGTGCTGAGGCTGCAAGTGCCGCCGCTCCCGCCGCTGTGCGCTCGGGGCGCTGCGGCGGTGCTGAATCCCAGATTGCCCACAGTGACCCCAATGATCCATGCCTGAGTATCCTCGTCTTGTGTTGCAGCAAGAGCAAGAGATCGAGTGACTGCCAGTTGCACAGCGTCACTCGTTGCGACTGCTGCAAGCGGCACGCTGCGGGTGCCGCCCAGCACCGCGCTGACCAAGGAGCTGCGCAAGCCGGCCCAAACCACCGGATCGGTCGTGCAATCGCTTTCGAAAGTTCGATTGTGAGCAGGGGCCGCCACGGGCAACTGAGGCTTGAGTGGGCCGTTCGATTTTGAGCTGAAGGGACCTTGCGGCAGCCGCGGCACCTTCAACGTGTGAGGCAAGAGGTGTGTGTTGTTTGTGGGAGCCTGGATGCAGTGATGGACGTAGACCAAGGAAACGCCGCCAGCTCTTGCGCGTTTGCTTGCAAGCCACGCCCTGCAGCCTTGCGAGCTGGTCATGCAAGCCGCCAGCAGATGCCGGAGACGGCCTGCTCCGCCGCCCGTCAGCCTCGGCCTGCCCTGCCGCCCGCGCCGCCTGCTCCTGCCGCCGCCGCCGCCTGCATCCATCTTCTCGACCCTTTGATGCTGTGGTTGTCACCACAGCAGCAACACCAACCACACCGACTTTCTGCGAAGTGTTCAAGCCTGATCAATCCGTTGCCCTCCTGGCCAGAGAGAGCAGGTTTTCCCACTTGCCCGCTCACCCCAAACTGCTCTGCAGCCCCTCAGCCATGGAGGCCGCAGCCGACAAGCTGCAGGCGGCGCAGGCACGCCTGGCGGCCGAGGGGGACAGCTGCCCTGACCTGGACAACCTGCTGGCCATGCTGCGTGGCTTGGAGCGCGCCTCAGCGCTCATCCCTCCAAACGCCATGGCCGCCGGGCCGGGTGCCAACATTGCACTGCCGATGCTCCTGCCAGGACCGTCCAGGACCGTCGAGCTGTTCAAGGCAAGGATTTGGGGCGTGTGGGCCGTGCGGCTGTGGCGGAGCCCTCCAGAGGGTGCACTGCACTGGTCCAACCACTGACGACCTGCTTGAGAGGTTGAGGCGAGGCCGCCGGCATCCACGCACGCATGCGTCGGCAGCAGCGATTTTGCGGTAGCAGCTGCGGCACTTGCGTCGCTCATGTGCGCAGGGCACGCTTGCGGCTGACCACACAGTGCCACAGTGCAGCCACCCTGCTTGTTGCTCTGCTGTTGCAGGGTTTGTGGGAGTACGTGCAAGCAGGAGCCAGGGGTTCAGGCTCCATTGGCTACGTGACCACCGGCCCTGCCCTGATTGAGCTGCTGGGCACCGGCCTGGGGGTGAGCTGCTGAGCACGCTGCGCTGCGCTGCCTGCCTCGCATGTGCAGGCTGCTGCCGGGCCTGGCTGGCAGCCAATCCGCCCTTGATCCGGCAGTGTCTGCCGTGCTGTGGCGTGGACCGGGGACGCTTGGCAGGCTGCGGCGCTCAGAGTTCCCAGCCATAGAGCTGCCCTGCTCCCTTCTCACCAACTCGCCTCATGCTCCCCTGCTCTGTGCGCTGCAGCCCTATGGGTCAATGCATACAATCGGCGGCACCCGGCAGCTCAGCTTCATGCCTGTCAACGATGTGGGTGAGCTGACGGGCTTGTGCAGAAGATCCTTGAACCCCCTGTCTGCCCGCAAATGGTTGCCTGCTTGACCTGCATCCTGCTTCCTGCTGCATGCAGCCTGCAACCTAGCCCGCCTTCTCCACTCCACTCCACTTCACCTACCCACAGACAACCTCGCCCGCCAGGGCATGCTGGGCAGCTTGTCCATCCTGCAGCTGCTGTCCGCCAGCATCCTGCACCGTGTGCTGTCCCGGGACCCCAGCAGCCTCGCTGAAGCAGCGGATCGTGTGACCTCCGTCATCCGGGCGGTGTGGGGCCCTGCTGTGGTCACAGCACAGCGCGCGCTGCGCGCCCGCCTCGAGCGCCAGCAGTGGGTGCCTCAGTATGGTGGCAGCAGCAGTGCACCGCAGGCGCCTCGCGGCGCCGAGCCAGCCAAGGGCCTGCAGAAGGACCTGCAGCAGTACTGCGGCCTCAGCGGCGAAGCCGCCCTGCAGGCAGTGTGGGAGGCAGCCCTCACGCTGCGCCTGATGCTTCTGACAGCCCTGCCCAACCCCACCCGCCCCCAGCAGCAGCAAGCACTGTGCGATGCGCAAGCGCTGCTGGACTGCTGCCCCACGCCCGCCGCCACTGCACCGCACTTTGCAAGCGCCGTCCAAGCCTTGGAGCTGACGGTCGCTGCCAGCGAGTTTGCCGGCTTTGACCGCCAGCGGCGGCAGGCGGCCAGGCAGCTGGGAGAGGAGACCCTGGCCCGGGCTGAGGGGCAGAAGTGTGAGTGATACATGTGCGCCTGGCATGCTTGTGTGGTATGTGAAATGTGTTGTGGGCCCGGAGCGCATGCTGCCTGGCTCAACAGTGCAGCGGCGGCCTGGCTGGTTAGCGTGCCGTTGCTGGCCAGGTACGTTGCCTGTGCATGCTGCTGAGGCTCTGCTTAGCCATGCGCCCGCTGTTGTTACTTCTGTCATGCCGCAGGCTGGTACTCGGCTGCCTCGGCAGCTCTAGTCCTGGCCCTGTTCAGCAGCAAGCTGGCGCAGGGCCTGCAAAGCGGTCGTGTGCGCGGCGCTGGGCGCACCGTGGCAGGGGAGGCTGAGGAGTGGTTGCGGTTGAGCCGCGAGACTGCAACCAGAGTATCCAGCTACCGCCCCCGCATCAAGCCATGGCTGCCCGGCGGGCTGATGAGCGTGTACAATGGCTTTGTGCAGCAAGCGGCGGCAGTGGGAGGCCCCAGCCCGGCTGCAACCAGGGATGCCGCTGGAGGTGAGGGGGCTGTGGGCTACACCACCTCGCTGTTCTGCCGCCAGCCCAGCTGGATCACTGGCCTGGCAGGTTTTGACGAGCGCGGCACAGCGAGCCCTTGGGGAGGCGCGCTTGCAGTCCCTCCCTGCATCTTTTGCTCCTGCCCTCCTGCCCTTGTGCGCAGCCAGCCCTCGGTATCACATCCCCGTGTGCTCCCCCCCCCTGCTCCAGCAACCCGCTAGTGCCGCCCCTCACCTCAAATGTTGTCTTCCCTCTGAAATCAAACGCCGCCCTCCCCCTGCAAGCGCAGACCCCTCTGCAGACTTCCCCATCTGCTCCTACTGCAACTCCCCCTCCCTGCACATCCGGCGGTGCGCCGCGTGCCGCGGCCCCGGCTACTGCAGGCAAGGCGTGCGCGCGGGAGGGTGGCAGCAGGCTGCATGTTGCAGCTGGCGCTCTGCAAGCTGCACGCAGAGGGGCGCTATGCACCACTCAGTTGAGGGGAACACATGGGATGTGATGTCCCGCTCACGCCCCCTCCGCTCCACTGCTGTTGTGTGCAGCAAGGAGTGCCAGCGGGGCGACTGGCCCAGGCACAAGGCCGAGTGCAAGGCGGCCGTGGCGCGGGCGGCGGCAACGCAGGGTGCATAGGCGGCGTGCCGGCCTGCAGCTTGCTGGCCCCAGTCAGTGTTCGTTGTCGGCCAGCCATGCGGGGAGTGTGTGCTGCGCCTGCTGCGGCCAGCTGCCTGCCCGGCGGGCTGCCACTTCTGGCCTGGCGCAGGAGTTGAAGATGTAAGAATGTTCATGACCGCTGTTTACTGTGACTGCACGGCTGAATTGGCACCCAGGCAGAGGCACAATGGCCCAACTTGGCACGAGCCGCTGAGGATGCTGCCGCTGGGCGCCGGCGCCACGAGCCCAGGGTGCAACCGCTGCGCCCACCGGCGGCAGCCCATTACGCCCCTCGACCTCTGTTCATCTCTACGAACGCACCAGAGCAGCAAACCCTGGAGCTCAGGAAGCAGGGCTTGGCGTCACGCCGCCCGTGCCTAGAGGAGCGGCGCGCTCTTTCAGGAGGCTCGCCGATCTGCTCATCAGTCGGTGAAGGTGGGTAGCCGACCTGTGGTCTGCGGCTGGGGCCTCGCCCGCGGCTGGAGCTGTGGTAGGGGCGACAGGGCCAGCGCGGCTCTGGATTCACATTTAGACACGTCCGGAAGCTCGCTGGAGAGCGGTCGGCCGAGCACCAATCTCGCTGCGAACCCCGCCGCCGCCGCCGCCGACGCCCTTGCAGCAGCTTCCCTCGCGCTCACTCCCCACCCCTGGCCTGTTCCTACTCTTCAGACAACGCAGCATGGACCAGCTGACAGATGCAGCTGCTGCAGCACCAGCCACATCAAGGTCCGCGCCCGCCACGCCAGCGCGCCGGCTCGCGCCCGCCGCTTGCAATGCCTGCGGCGCCTCCACAAGCTGTGCATCAACTAGCGGCGGCAGCGGTTCGGAAGACTCGAGCAGCGACAAGCCTATTTGTCGGCTGTGCTGGGAATGCGCCGACAGGCAGCCAGGTGAGGCATTCTGAGGTTTGCATTGGCGGAGCACAGGCACGATCGCCGCCATGCTACAGCTCTTCCTGCGCAGCGCAAGGTCTGTTATGCTCAGCCGCTTAGTGCTGCACACATGGCCGCCCATCGTTCATGCCTCTGCTCGTTCGCATGCCTAACTGCCTGCAGGAGGGCGCATTGCATTGCGCTGCCGCTGCACCACCGGCATCCACGACCGCTGCCTGCTGCGCTGGGTGCTGAGCGAGACGTGAGCTGGGAGTCGATGCACTGGGGCTGAGGGTTGGGTTGGTCAGCCGACGCCTGTGCAACTTGCAGACCGGTCTAGGTAGCGAAAAGCTAGCTGCTTGCTCTTCTGGTGCTGGCAGAAACGAACGTGCCAATCCGGTTGTTCATGCTCATCCGTTGCAGCGGGCGGGAGAACCTGCAGACGTGCGAGCTGTGCACTGGACCATGGCAGGGCCCCATCACAGGTGCGGCTCTTTGCCAGGAAAGCTGCCGCCCTGTTGCAGGCTTGGGATTAGTCTGCCACTGCGTGCTGTTTGCAGGCGAAACTTGCACCTCCGGGCTGCCATTTGCGCCCTCGGCCCTGCAACCTGACCTCGCCCACCAGCCATCCACACTCATTATTCGCTGCGCTCGCCCTGCCACTCCAAACCCCCAGTTAGCATACCCGAGCTTCTGGAAGCGGCGGCAGCCTGGAAGCAAAGCACGGCGGCCAGCCGGCCAGACCAGGCTGAGGTGGCAGCCGCACTGGTGCAGCTACGGGAGCGCAACGAGGCGCTGGCGCAGCTGGTGACTCAGGTGGGCTGGTGCAGTGTGCTGTGGCTTGGTCGCACGCGGCCTGAGCCAGCTTGTCTGGGGCACACCTGTGGGTTCGCCCCGCCCAGCATTAATCCAAGAGTTTCAGCATAGTTCTGCATTGACTTTGGCCTTGCAGGCTGAGGAGGCTGAAGCAGCTCGGCGGCGGGACTGGGAGCAGATGAAGCGGGTGGCGGCCCGGGACCGCCAGGTGTGATGATTGGCTTGTGTTGTTGGGGTTGTGTTGCTGGTTTGTGTCGCTGTTTTCTTGGGGCAATGTGCTGGTTTAGTGCTGTGGCGAGCAGATGCAAGGGGCGGCAGCCCCGGACCGCCAGGTGTGATGATTGGCTTGTGCTGCTGTTTTTCTGGAGCCTCAGTCCAGCACTGCCAGGGGCACTGTGCCCTCCTGTTGTATCGCAACTGGCGCCACATGCAAGTTTGTGCCCGATCAGCTCACCCTCACTGCCCTCGCCACTCCCAACCCCATAAAGCAGTTGCTGCTCGACAGCCTGGAAGCTGAGCGGCAGTGGCGGCGCTCCAACTGGAAATATCTGCCAGCCGGCCTACTGCTGGCTGCCGGCGCTTTCCTTGCGGGGGCAGCCTGGCACCAACAAGCCTCCTCGGCGGCAGCTGGGGCTGGCGGTCCGAGCGGCAGCAGTGGCGTCGGCAGCAGCAGCACCGGCAGCGGCAGCAGTGGCGGATGGCGGTGATACAGCTGAGCGGTTTAGGGTTGCAGCTGTTTGTACTGTGTGCTGTTCCTGCTGAGCTGAACTGGCAACGACCGAACTTGGACTGCACTGCTCGCTGCAGCCATCTGGTGTGGGCACCATTGCATGCCCCCCCTGGCGTCCGATGTTGCTATGCGCTGTCTCCCACCCCGCAGCCTGTATTTATCCTGTTTCTTGTTTCCTTCTGTACGCTGAATGACCTCCCTTCCTCTGCCTTCTGGCCTGCTGTTGACTTTCCCTGCTGGTACTGTTCTGTTGCTGACGCCTTCTCCCTGCTGGCCGTTATTTATTCCTTTATTGCGGCACTTTCCCAAAAGCCTTGCCTGACTGAACCACAATATTCAATGAATAATAAAGCGTGCTCCACATCCATGGCAGCTGAGGTGTAACAAGGCCCTCAACAAAGCACCGTGCTGCCCTCTTTCACATACTTCAGATTGACACAGCACAGCAATCGCACGGCAAAACAGACATAGCCCTGCCGGACAGTAAGAGTAAACAGAATAGCTGCCGACATGCGCCTCGCGCTGCATGCTGCAAATAAAATCGACAACAGGCTGTCCCCTCAGTTGCGCTGGTTGCAAGTGCAGTGCAAGCAGTGCTGCTCTCTTGGCCTTGGCACGCGTGACGCTGGCATGCCCTGGCCAGTCGTGAAAACCGTCGGTTTGTTATGGGCTGCTGCGTAAAGAGTCGTGGGCTTGCCGCCCCTGCCTCGGCCCTTGACCCCAGCTCATGCCACTATGACCGCTGCTTCGCTGGCCTTGAGAGGCACCATCAGCGCCAGAGGCTCGTAGCCAGGCCCCGCCGCCTTGGCTGCACGCTGGGCATCCTGCAGGGATGGGGAGACCCGGGCCAGGCAATGGGGAGCTTGGCAAGTGAGGGGTGAGGGCAGCGGGAGGGCAAGTTGCAGCCTGGGCAGCTGACACCACCGCCATGCCGCTGCTACACACCGCAACACAGCACAGCGTGCACTGCACGGCGCAGTGCAGCATACAGACAGCAGACAGCGCAGCACAGCACAGCGTACCTGCGGTGCCGAGGGGCCCTGCACAGTGATGATGAAAGTTGGGCCGCTTCCGCTGCTGGTTGGTGCCAGCAGCAGCACCGGCACAAACAGGCCCGATCCGTCGGGCGCTGCCTCGGCGGCGGGGGCGGCGGCGGCTGGGTCGGTGGCGGCGCGGTGCTGCGTCCCAGTCTGGCGGGGGCGCAGGTCTGGCAGGGTGGAGGGGATGTTCAGCACGGAACCCTGAGAGAGGGAGGGGGTAGGGGAAGGGGCAGGAGAGGGATCGGAGACCAGGCCAGCAACCCGAAGCGAGCCAGAGCAGGGAATGAAGTAGCACAAGCAAGCAACAACCCAGTAGCAGCCAGCCTAGAAAACATCATCAACTTAAGCAATTGCCTCGCGGCGCAGAATCCTTTCCTGCAGGCGCTGGGCCTCCTGGGCTGCACGCTCCGCCTGCTGCCGCGCCTGCGCAGCCCGCAGCGCGGCGGCCTCGCGCTGGGCTTGCAGCTCGCGCTGGCGAGCCTCATACCTGCAGGCAGCATGGATGGGGCACCGCTGAAGTACGCATGCAGCCAGCCTAACACAGCCTCACAAGCACGCTTGTGAGCAGCGCAGGCATGCAGGGAGGCCAGCCCAGATCTGGATCAATCTCGGCCCTGCGAGCAGCACAGATATCACATATCACAGCTATCTGCGGGCTTGCCCCAGCCACAATCACACAGGGTAGCCTCACCAGACATCTGCGGGTCCGGGGACCTCCTCGGCGCCAATGGCGTCAACCACACCGCCCACGTCGGGCGTGTTTCCGGGCACGCAGGCGACGGTTTCGCCGTTGATCACCAGAGGCACCTGGTCGGCTGTGGGGTAGGGAGGGGGCAGGGAGCAGCAGCGGTACCAGCACGGATGGGCAGCGGGCAGGGGGGCTTGTGGAAGGGGGATGTATAACACTGGGCTTACGAGCAATCCTACGGTGGTCCCACAGCAGTCCCACCCGCCGTGGGACTGC
>VIYQ01000624.1:0-36800 GCA_009928355.1 Chlorella sp. CH2018
GCCAGGTGGGTGGTGGGCTGGGGCGGGACTGGGGCGGGACTGGGGTGGGTGGCAGGGTGGCAGCGATGTAGCGGGGTTCCTTAAGGCACCACCATGATTGGTGCAACCAGGAGGCACCAAGCCACCCATCACTCTGTGGTATGCAAGACTTGCGTACCAAGCCATCACCCGCCAACCTGCTCCAACTTCTGACTGATGTGCAGACTACAAGTGCACGGGCAATGGGGAGGCGCCCTGCATGCCCAAGGACACTCCTCCTGAGAACCTGACAGGTGAGGACTGCACACACTTGCACGCCATGTTTCCATTGTTGAAACGTGCTCTGGTCCACGGCCAGGCCTGGCAGGTAGCAAGTGCATGCAGGCAAGCGTGCCACTCGCCAGGCTCCAAACTGTCCAGCCACTGTCAACCAACCTGTTGCAGAGATCATCGGCGCCCCTGAGTGCGACGGTCCCGACTTCACCTGTGTGGACTCGGGCTCTTACTGCCAGAACAAGGCGGTGGTGGCCTGCGAGGGCGGTGAGTGAGCAGATCCGCGGACCCCAAAACAGCCTGCCGGCCTGGGCAACAGTGGCCTGCTGGAGGTGCCCCCAGCTTGGCATGCACCGTGCGCTGTGTGCCGCCAGATCCTGGCATGTCTGCTGACTGGCTGCCTTGCCCTGCCACCCCTGTGCAGACTTCACATGCAACAACAGCACGTCTGGCAGCAACCCATGCACGCCGCTGCCGCCCGACCCGACCGACACTGGCGATGCCACCAACACCAGCGCCTGCTATCCCAACTCCTGCATCGACAGCGTGACGTGGTGCAGCTTTGAGCAGGTTGCTGTGCCCTGCGGTGAAGGTGCGGCGCAGATGGGCCGGGTCCAGGGCTGGGGTCTGGGGCCAGTTGCAATAGCAGCAAGGGCTGGCAGTGTGGCTAAAGCCGCTTATCAACAGAACTGCAACACGCATTCTAACGCTGCAGGCGAGGAGTGCAACGTTGTGGAAGGCCAGCCTGCTTGCGCCGTGCCAACCACAGCCGACGTGTCACCGGGGCCTGACACCAACGGCACGGACACGGGCGCGCCGTCCCCCGCCCCTGATACCAACACAACCGAGACTCCAGCGGCCTGCGAGCCCAACACCTGCGTCAACAGCACCACCTGGTGTGGCTTTGACCAGGTTGAGGTGCCCTGCGACGAAGGTGGGTCGCAGCGGATGTGGACAGGCAGAGCTACCGCAGCCATGAGAGAGTGTTGTGCAGTAAATCATGCAGTAAATCGCCTGGGGTTGGGCCAGATGGCCTTGCACACGCGGTGCAGCCGGTGCACGAGCTGGGCCATGTGCATGTGCATGGCTGCCGCTGCCGCTGGCGCTGGCGCTGGCACTGTCACTGCCGCTGTATTCAAACACCCACCCAGCTGCGTCTTCCCGATCTGCTGTCCCCCAGGCGAGGAGTGCAACGTCCAGGAGGGCAAGCCTGCCTGCTCTATGCCAACCACCTCCACGGTGTCGCCTGCGGCGGAGCCAGCCTGCGTTGCCAACACATGCGTGGATGATGCCAACGTGTGTGCCAGCGGCAAGGTTGTGCCCTGCGCCGAAGGCAAGTTGCATTGCCTGGGCGTCATAGGGTGGCAAGCGTTGTAGCGCATGCTACACACACCTCTCAGGGGCTCACGCATGCTTAGAATGGTCTCAGAATGGCTCACTGACTCGAAGGCACACACCTGTCTCCTTGTTGCAGGCCAGAAGTGTGTTGTCACGGACAACAATGCTGCCTGCGCTGCAGTGGAGGTTTCACCCGAGCCTGAGCTGTCTCCTGAGCAGTCGCCTGAGCCGTCGCCTGAGCCGTCGCCTGAGCCGTCGCCCGAGCCGTCTCCGGAGCCGTCGCCTGAGCCGTCGCCCGAGCCATCTCCGGAGCCGTCGCCTGAGCCGTCTCCGGAGCCGTCGGCTGAGCCGTCGCCCGAGCCATCTCCGGAGCCGTCGCCTGAGCCGTCTCCGGAGCCGTCGGCTGAGCCGTCGCCCGAGCCGTCGCCTGAGCCGTCGCCTGAGCCGTCTCCTGAGCCGTCGCCTGAGCCATCGCCAGAGCTGTCGCCCGAGCAGTCTCCTGAGCAGTCTCCTGAGCCGTCTCCTGAGCCGTCACCCGAGCAGCCGCCGGCGCCAGAGTGCACTGTTGGCCAGTGCGTCAACGACACGAGTGCCTGCGATGCCGACGGCAAAATCCAGCTGTGCGCTGCAGGTGCGGCTTTTGTAAGCTTAGGTGCTGGGTTGGCTGCCTGTTGTCCTTTGCAATCCTGCGTTCTTGCCGCATGTTGACCCTGCTCAGCGGCAGGATCACATTCAGCATTTGGAGTGTTGCTGCAGGCATGCACTGCCACCCATCACGCCAGTCCCTGACTGCCAGTAACTTTGCCTCCACACCACCCTCCTCATCCTCTTCCTCCCCAGATGAGCTGTGCTCTGTGACGGATGGCGTAGCGGCCTGTGCCCTCCCCCCACCTGCCTTCTCCTGCGCGCCCAACAGCTGCTACAACGAGACCACGCTGTGCTCTGCTGACGGCCTCGCTGCCACCAACTGCACCGGCGTAACCGAGAAGTGCTTCAATGGCACTGACGGCATTGGTGTCTGGTGAGCTTGGCTGCTGTTGTCGTTGGTTGTTGATGAGTTGCTCTGCAGACGCACAGGCTTGCGCTACATGCCGCCCTGCCCGCCAAGCCTGCTTGCAAGGGAAGCAACCATTGCAGTGTCGACTACAGCTGTCTCGCTACCACCCGTTGGATGCCAACCACAGCGGTTGTTAGCCTGGAACCCTGAACCCACCCTCACCACCTCTTGCCTCCTGCCTCCTCGCTCCCAACCTTTGCAGCAAGGAGTGCAATGAGCCCGACCAGACCTGCCTGGCCAACCCAGACGTGCAAGGCTTCTGCAGCGGCGGTGTGATCACACGGTGCGCTGAGGGCGAGACGTGCAGCGGCAGCCCCGCCGCATGCGCTGCCCCCACTTCTGACAACCCTGCTGGCGGCGAGGAGAGCCCTCCCCCTGAAGGCGGGGTCCCTCCTGAGGGTGACACTACCACCTGATTGAGCCGCTGAAAGAGGGGGCCACCTGGCCCCATCTGAGCCACCCTCATGTACAACCGTCCCCACCCCCATCGTTCCCCATCTCTTGTCACGCCTGCACTCCAACCCCATTCTCGAGAGCGGCAAGCCAACCTGCATTGCACCCACCTGCCGTCTGCGCACCCCCTTTGCACAGCATCCCTCCCCCTTGATGCCATGATCTGTCCCCGCTCTGTCCCCCCCTCTTGCACTTTCCCCAACTCGACGACTGGCAGCTTACTACCGTGAAACCACATTGCCCTGGCGCCGGCCTGCATGCACGCCCCCACGTGATCTTTTGCCGTTTGCGCGTTTTTCCTGACCCTCTGGGAACGAGGGCTCAACTTGCATGCGCCAAGGATGTAACTCCTGCTGATCATCGCAACAGTACCAGCCACTGGCGGTGGACTGATGACTGGGAGAACGCAGCTGCTGCAGTCTCTCTTACGTCTCTGCTGCATGCATGCTTACATGCGTCAGAGGCCACCAAACAGTACATCCATCAAAGCAGTCTGGTTCAGTGAAGTCAAGTCTGGGTGGCAGTCTAGTCGGGCAGGTCAGTTTCTGGATCTGTGTCAGAGTGATTGCCGCACAAGGCTGCAGGGGGCGCTCACCATTCTTCAAACTCCGCCTCCAGTTTGGAAACGCCCAGCTTGTTGGCACCAAGCTTCATGGCATGGCCATGCCCCCCGCTGCCCGAGCCTCCGCTCGTTTTCCGCAGAGGAGCACCCCCCAGACCCGCCTGCCGCGCGCCAGCCGGCCGCCGCGGCCCCGCTCCTGCCGCCGCACCGCTCGCGGCCGGCCTGCTGCCGCCGCCAGGGGAAGTTGGCTTGCTGCGCGCTGGCGGGGAGCCTGGCGCTGCATCCATATCTTCCCACCCATCATCATCTCCCCAGCCCTCGCCGCCGCCCTGCGTGGCTGCTGCGGCAGCGGCTGGCGCCGGCGCTGCTGCTGCGGGCCGTGAGGCTGCTGCGGGGGCTGCGGCGGCTGTGGGTCTTGCACGAGCGGCGGCGGAGCGGCTGCCGCCCATGCCCAGCTTGGACAGCCGCTGCCGCGCTTCCAGCTCTGCAATGGAGACAGACGCCAGACACTGAGCAGGGGGGTTGGAGGCTCCTTCCCCAACTGAGCGATTGCATGCGTGGAGTGCAAGATATGTCCAGGTCAGATGATATCGCCAGGTCCATCTGACGGCTGCCCCAGCTGTTCAGGCAGGCCCCCGCAGCATGCACGCATACACCCTGCGCTCGCCTGCATTGCTGCTGTCCATGTCCTCCCACCCATCATCTTCATTGCCCCATCCATTTCCAGCTGCTGCCGCAGCAGGCGCAGCGGGTGCGATGCTCCCGCTGCGGCCCGGCGCAGCACCTGCTGCCGCAGCAGCAGGGGGCGCCTGTGCGCTGCCCGCCGCTGCCGCTGCTGGCGCCGCTGCCGCTGCTGGCTTGCCTGCGGCATCGCCTGCCCCGCCCCGGCCCAAGCCAAGGTTGCTGACTGCCCAGCCAAAGCTGTTGAGCAAGCTGGCACCGCCACTGGCACCTGGGGCCGCTGCCCCTCCTCGGCTGCCTGCTGCAGCGCCCTCGCTGTCAGCCATGGCAGCCGCCTGGCGCTCCAGCACCTTGTTGTGCTCAACCAGCACCTTGGTGAAGTGCTGCACGCAGGCCAGCGCCGAAGCGCGCACCTCATGCACAGCATCCACGCACAGCGGGCCGACCGCGGGCAGCACGCGTGTCGCGGCATCCTCAGGGCCATGGTACTTATCTGCCAGGGAGCGAATGATTCATGCAGGGAGGTCAGCAGCTGAGCAGGTGGGCTGCAGTCGCCGGCTGCCCATGATGCCATACCGTGCAGCCAGCCAGGCTGATGTCCTCAAGCTCCACGTGCACTGCTGCTGTCCAGTACTCTCCCTTGCACAGCCAGCAGCGGCCATGTGCCTGCCCACCTGTGGCAATGATGGCCTTCAAGCCTGCCACGCGGGCGGGTGGGAAGCCATCCCGCAGCGCCCGGGTGAAGGCATTGAGCAGCACCTTTTTGCAGGTGGCCTCTGCGTTGTTGGAAGCAGTTGTTGGGCGGTGAGGAGCCTCCGGACAAATGCCAGCACACTTGCAGTTGCAGGTGCAATTGGAAAGCAGTGGTGTGGACACGCTCTTTGCACGTTTTGCAAAGCAGCGCCAGGCTTCCCAGATCATTGTTTCTGTGGAACGCATGAACGCAGCTCACCCGACAGGTTTGGGGCCAGGTTGCCCAGCAGCACAGTTGTGTTGGCTCGGATGGATGCCTCCTCATCCACCTGCATACAAGGAGCAGGCAGCAGACCGGCAGCGGTGGGAGGCAGCCCAGCAGACAGGTAGCCGTGGGGGGCGGGTGGAAAGCGCATTGCTAGGCCCGCGGTGGGATGCGATTTGGCTGCAATGGCAAGAGGCGGGTGCGCCAGGCAGACTGTTTACACTGGCCACTGGCTGGCCTGTGTTCATCCCTTGCCTGCAGCTTGGCCAAATGCTTCAGCAGGCTCTGGCTCAGCGTCTTCTGGCTGAGCTTGGGCCCCAGCACAGCCATGGACTTGAGTGTCAGCTCCCGCAGGTAGGGGTTGGCATCCGTGAAGCCTGCCGCCACGTTGTTGTAAATCTGCAGGCCATGTGACAGCAAGAGAATGGGTCAGGAGAGCCTCCTAAGCCACTTACATGGACACACCACATCACGCAGGTTTCCAGGCAGCCTCAAACCCTTGCGAACTCGGTCCTACAAGCGCAACCTGCAACCATTCCCCGGCACAACAACGCCTCACCTGATCCTCCACCACTTTATCCGGCAGCGCGGGCCCGTAGCTGGCAATGTTCTCCAGCAGACCGCGCCGGATGCCTCGGTCGCTGGAGGCAAACAGCTTGGTCAGGATGGGAACCACCTGTGCGGGGGGTGGAGCTGCCAACTAGCGTGAGGCTTCAAGCTGCAACATGCATGTGCACAAACTTCTTTGGCCTGCCTCAATGCTAGTGCTGTTCCGATTGCCCTCGCTCCCTCCCCGGCAGCGAATGTTCACAGAAACGCGAGTGCCCCCCTTGCCGCACCTGCTTTGTCTGCTCCTCTTCCGGCAGCGTCTTGCCAATGGCCAGCAGCGTAGTGAGAGCAGCCTGTGGGGCATGGGTACACAGAATAACGGGCCAACTGTGTCCTGCTGTGCCAACCTGGTGCCAGCAAGCACCCAGCAACAGCCAGATGCATCGCCGGATGCACGGCTCTTGAGCCAGAGAGCAGCACGCCACTCATTGCAATGGCGGATGCCAGCATGAGCACCACATGTACGCCACGCAACAGCGGCCCAACGCCGCCTGCACTGCACTGGTGCCCCAGTGCTCACCGGCGGCGCCCCGCCAAACTCGATGGCCGAGGCCAGCATGGGCAGCAGCTTGCGCTGGGCCACCAGGGTGGGGATGGAGGGCAGCAGGCCCGGCAGCTTTTTGAAGAAAGCGTCCTGCAGCAGCGGTGGAGGGTACAAGGCAGGTGCTGCACTTCAAACGGCTCTGTCCCAAGGACCTGCCAACCGTAGCCCAACGCACGTGGCGACGAAGCACAAAAACAGCCAAAACACCTCTGGCTGAATAACCCAACTAGGCGCTTCTCAAACTGTGCAGAACTGTGCAGGTCCCTCACCTTCTCCATCGCGTCCTTGATGGCCAGGCTCTCCAGGAAGCTGGTGGCCTCCGCCAGCCGGTTGCGCAGCACCCCAGCCTCCAGGATGGCCCGCGGGTTGAGGCGCCGCGCCGGCTGCGAGGCCAGCAGGCGCTGATAGTGCGGCAGCAGGTCTTTAGGGATGCAGTCTGCACTCGCAGGTTGTGAGGCGGCGAAGAAGTGAGAAGGTGACGCAGTGAACAGGGCCAGAGGGCGCCAACCGCGCACAAGTAAGCGGTTGCTAATGCGCCGCCAGGTTCTTCCCCGCCAATTGTAGCACCCACCCGTGTTGCGCAGGTCTTCGGTGCGCGCCAGCGGCGCCCCGCTGTACACCTCCTGCATCAGGCAGCCCAGGCCCCACGCGTCCACCGCCCAGGCCGGCCCATCCTTCACCGCCTGCAGCACAAGGCAACCGGGCAGACAGACATCTGTTGTCTAGCATGCGGCGGCTGCCGCCCACGTCTCAGCTGGCAGCAGGTGCCCGAATGGCTGGCGCCCAAGCCGCAGCCAAGGCGCTGCCGCTCACTGCCCACGATTACAGGCGGCAGCTGGTGCTGCATCACCTTCAGCACCCACCTGCCAGTCGCCCTTGGCCACTTCCCCTGCCTTGTACTGCGGCGGCAGCAGCCAGGCAGCGGCCGCCAGCGGCAGGTCGTACTGGCTGGCAAACTGGTGCTCGCTGACCAGGTCAAAGTGGGCCAGCTTCCAGTCCAGGGTCTGGGTCACCACCACCTGCAGATGGCGGTGTGCAGCACACACATGCATGAGTTGGAAGGTGATGCAGGTCCAACACACGCTCGGCAGCACAGCACTGCCCTGCAGGCTGGCTGTGCCTCGGCTGGTTGGTGCCGAACAACATGCCCACACAGACCTGGCACGCACTCAACACACCCCAGGATCAGAGCTCTTTGCTGCACACTCAGCACATGCCAGGCAGCACGCCAGCTGCGCCCTAACCCCCAGCCACAGTCGCGCACCGCTGCCATGGACACGGCGCCGTGGATGAGGGAGCAGTCGTTGGCCAGGAAGGACAGCGCTCCCACCACCGCACTCAGGCCCATGCCCAGGTACTGCTCTCGGTCGGCGCCCTGCAACGAAGAGGAGCAGTCAGGCGTTGCATTCAACACAAACGGACACCATCACACAGCTGCACCAGCTGCCCGCCTGCACACCTCGCTCCCAGGGGTGGCACTCCATGCGTGCCACCCCGCGGTGCGCCCCTGCCACCCTTGCATGCTCACCGCCATGCCGCGCAGCACCTCCGCCAGCGGCGTGACCGGCTCCGTGATGAGGTACAGCACAGCCTCCCCCTTCTCCTCCACTTCCAATGAATCCTTGAAGCCCAGCACGCCCGGGTGGCGCGTCATGCGCAGCCGCTTGACGCCGTGCCGCCCCGCCTCCAGCCGCGCATCGCTTTTGGACGCTGCAGCCAGGCGCCACACCGAGACGGGTGCGCCATCGGCACGTGCCGTGCCGCGGTAGTGCTGCCACGAGCCAAACTGGCAGGGCTGCTGCTCGCCCAGCTCGAAGGGCAGGCTGGCGCCGCCCAGGCCCGCCAGTGCCGTCAGCCGGCTGAACATGGCGCGCCAGGCTGAGCGGCGGGCTCACACAGACCTGCGAGTGCTTGCAGGCACAGAGGCAGGTTGCGACAGGGGCAGAGGTGCCAAGCGCTGCCAACCATTCGCTCACGACGCACTTTGCCACCCCACTTTGCCGCCAACCGAACGGCGGTATGGCGCCAGTGTCTGGAGCTGCAGCAAGCCGCGGCGGCGCAGCAGCTGCTTCTGCTGGTTTTGCGACCGCGATCCATGCCTGCCTGGAGGCCTCCAGCAAGCCCAAGCGGCGCATACAAACGGGAGGAGCGCGGCCTCAGGCTCCCTGCCTCACCAGTGCGGTGCAGCGTGCTCGCAATAGATTGAAGACCTCGTGTGCAGCGACAGGCGACGCGCAGAAGGCAGCGAGCGGACTGCGCTTTGCAGGGTCGGCAGCCCGGCGTCCTGCAGCCCCGCACGGGTGCATGCACGTTTTGCCAGGAGTGATCAGCGTCCAGCAGAGGGCTGGGCGAGCAGGGCCACCAGGAGCCGCGCATTTGCGGCTCGCATGGAAGGACGGGCGCTTTCAAGGGCAGCGGCTCTCCCCAGACGGTGAACGATCGTTGGTGGAACAGGTTGGGGCGCTGCGCGCCTGCCGCAAGGCGGTCCAGCAGCCAGAGCGCGGGCCGCGTGTCGTCTGGAGCTGCCTGTGCGCTCTGCAGACCAAGCTGGTGGCTGCTATAACTCTGAAGTAGCGGTCCGGCAGGCGGCAGGCGGCCCAGCTCCCTCCACGGCCACCCACGCCGCCGCCGCTCCCGCTGACGCCACGCCGCCCCCACCACCATGAAGCGGGCAACAATCGGTGCGTCCATTGGGTGTGGCTGTTTTGTCAGGCACATCCTGGGCTCTTAGGCCCGCAGCTCCAGTGCCGCCGTCCTCCCCGCACCCCTGCAGTGCACGACCAGGTCAACCTGGCCCTCATCCCTCTGATTGGTGCTCTGACCATTGCGGGCCTGGTGGGGGCCATCGACCCCGCGATCACTACGTACGCCTTCCTGGCCTATGTGCTACTCGACTCGATCTGGCTTGTTGTGCTGGTGCGTACAGCAGCAGAGCAGGCGCTGCGTGGCAAGGGTGCCCGCGCCCCGAGGGTCTGGCGTTGATATGGCCAGCGCAACAGCGCTGCTCATGCGTCAATATCAACTGCAACCGCCCGATTCCTGGCTTGTTCGCAAGCAAAGCGTGTTTGCCCCAGGCCATGAGCAGCTGCGGTCGCCCCCGCGCCTGCTCTGAGTGCCCAGTGCCCTCCCCTCCCTGCAGCCTGACGCCGTGCCCAGCCTGCCATTGGTCATCCTGTTCCACCATGCCGTCACCGCTGTGCTGCTCTGCGTACCGCTTGGTGAGCTGGTGGGGCATGGCTAGGCGCTGGGGACATGCAGACAAAATTGCGCCAACTGCGCAGCATGCAGCCCCGCGCATGCCTGCCTTCGTCCCACCCACTGCCCGCTCCCTCCCTCGCCCTGCAGCGCACCCGCACCTGCACTGGTACACGTGTGTGGATGGCGTCGTGGAGCTCAACACGATGTTCCTGATCGCGCGCCGGCAGCTGCCCTGGCGTGCGGCGCGCAAGCTCTGCTCCTGGCTGTATTGGGGCACATTCATCCCCATGCGCTGCATCCTGTACCCAATCATGGTGCCGGTCTTCCTGCGGGAGATGCAGCTGGTGGAGCACGCGCCATGGTGGCACACCACCGCCTGTGTGGGAGCCCAGGTGCGCAGGGCGTGGCACACACACATGGTGCCCGGCATGCAAGGTTGCGCGCTGCAGGCGGTGGGGGGCCACTGCAATCTTTGCTCGGATTTCCGCCCAAGCTCTGCTGGAGCTGATCATAACTTACCCCACCTTGCTGCTGCCCCCATTTCCCCTGTGCAGATAATCCTGACGATTTTCAACTACGTCCTGCTGGCCCTGTCGCTGATGCGGCAGCGCAGCAACGGCGCTGCAGCTGCCAAGGCTGCTGGTAAGCCTGCAAAGGTGGCGGCGGCCAGCAACCGGGCGCTGCGGGATGCGGAGCCCGAGCTCGTAAAGCCGGTGACCGCCAGCCCGCTGCGCTTGCGGGCACGGGGCCTGTGATGCAGCGCCCGCCAGCCCCGCTGAATAAATGCTCGACCTTTCGATCAATCCCTTTTGCCCCAACCTACCGTTCCGACTGTTTACCCCCATTGTACCTTTTGCCTGCGTGCCGCTGCCACCTGTACCTTTTGCATGGCCAGCCTCTATCCGATCCATTGATTTCTTGCATGCTCCTCCTTTTGCCGCCCCGGCAGCCTCATGAGCCCCACGCCGCTGCCTGCTTTTTTGGCGCCCAACCTGCATGCTCTCAGACTTCTGTTCCCCAGCCTCTCTATTTACCATTCATTTTGCACCTGCATAACTTTTGTCTGCAACAACCAGCTGACGTGCAAAGGCAGAGGGTACGTCGAGAGCAGGGCGGGCCATGCCGCGCTGCCGCCAACCGCGGCGGGCGCTGGGGCTGGTTGCACGAAAGAGGCGCGCATTCCGGCCAAGGGCTTTGATCACTTGCCTCGTCATTCTGAGGTTTCACAGCTGCCCGCCGTTGCGTTCTGGCTCCGGCGCTTGTGGCGGGAGCCCGCCCCGGCGCTCTCCGGCGGTGCCAGGGGGCTCTGTGGGGCCTCCAGCGTCACGGCCCGCGCAGCTGGAGCCCTCCAGCCCTGCTCCAGCCCTGCTGTGAACACAAAGGGCTCGCTGACCGAGCGCCAGCCGCCTGCAGCACCCCTGCGGGCCTCGAAACGGTCCCGATCGCGGGGCCGTAGCTCTGGGGCATTGCGCCGGCACCTCCCCAGCCACCCGCCGCCACCGGCAGTTCAGCCGCCTGCGCCGCCGCCGGCTGGCTGAGCACCCACTCGCTCGCCCCGCACCACGTGCCACCGTCCGCTGGCACCATGCCGGGCGTGGCAGCAGTGCTGGAGACAGAGTACCGGCAGCTGGCACAGGATGCACGCAGCAAGGAGGGGCTGGCCGGCTTCTTCTCCTCCGCTGCCGACCAGCAGGCGGTCAAGGATGCAGCTGAGCGGGTCATCCTCAAGGTCCGTGGCATCGGCGAGGCGCCAGACGCCACCGACCAAATCAAGATGCACTACCAGGTGGGCGCTGGCTGGGTCAGGGAGGACGGCCTGGGCAGCAGTGCGTATGGTCTGATCCCATGCCATGTGGGTGCTGCAACATCGGTGGCTTTGGCGGCCGGTCCATCGCTGCCCCTGTGGCCGCAGGCGCCCAGCGCTTCATAATGAAGGTCCTTTTGGCTGCACTGCCATTCCCACCGATTGCGCGCAGGAGGTGCTCAAGCCGCTGCAGCTGAGCCTGGACACCAAGAGCGACCGGCTGAAGAGCCGGGCACTCGCCATCTGCCAGAACCTGATTGCCAATGCAGCCCTGCCGGCAGAGGCCAGCGAGGCAGTGACTGCCATGCTGGCACGGGTGGACAAGAACACGGACGAGAATGTGCAGCTGAAGACGCTGCAGACGGCGCTCACGCTGCTGCAGTCACCGCTGCGGCCGCGCAGCGAGGAGCAGATTGGCGCCGTGCTGGGCGTGTGCCTGCGGCTGACCAACCGCAAGGGGCACAAGGATGCAGTGCTGACCACCGCCGCCGCCACTGTGCGCCAAGCGGTAGCCCTGGTGCTGTCTTATGTGGATGTGGAGGCAGAGCTGCAGGGCCAGGCAGCTGCGGCAGAGGCGGGCGAGAGCGGCGAGGCGCCAGGCGGTGCGGCCTTTGCAGCGCAAAAGCTGGTTGAGGACCTGTGCAACATCGCCTCAGGTGGGTTGCCAGCGGCAAGCCGTGCGGTCCCGCTGGCTTTTGGGTTGCATTTGCGGCCAGCTGGGGGCTGGCGGGCTTTCTTATGCGCATGCTGGGCGGCCTTCGGTTTGTCACGACCATGCACAGTGCCCCAGCTCACCCTGCCATGCATTGGGGCCAACTTCCACCTGCAGGCGCGCCGCCGCTGTGGCTCAAGTCACCCTCCCTGCCACGCACGTTTGTGCTGGAACTGCTGGACTTTGTGCTGGCCAACTCGCCAGACGTCTTCCGCCGCCTGCCGCCCTTCCAGAACGCACTGGCCGTGCGCATGACGCAGCTCATCCAGGCACAGCTGCAGGTGCTTTGCAGCCATTGTGGGCTGTTCAGCTGTGGGTTGGGCGTGCTGGGGGTTTGTTATGCAAAACTTTGCAGCCTCCAGGCTTTTTTGCAGCCTTTTAAATTGACATCGGATGCCGACGCAAACCGCACCCGATGCAGGACCACCTGGACGCGGGCGCCGCTGGCGCCTCCTTTGCCACCAACAACTTCTCCACCTTCCGCGCGCTGCTGCGCCTGGCCCGCACCCTGCTGCGCTCCTACTACCCGCTGCTGGGCCCGCGCAGCGGCACTCTGGTCCAGTCGGTGCTGGCAGGTGCGTGGGGTGCGTGCATGTTGCCTGAGGCTCAAGCTTTCTCACCGTCGCTGAGCTGGGTGTAGCATCCTCAGCACCGCACATGATGAGGAACTCATGAGGATTCCCAACGGCCTCTCCAAACCTGCTGTAGGCCTGGCGCCGCGGTATCCGCTATTCCAGCGTGTGGCACTCTTGCAGCTGGTGCGCAGCCTGCTGAGCGACCCAGTGCTGACATACCACCTCTTCGCATCGTACGACCTGGCTGTGGACCGCAAGCTGGATGCGGTGCAGGTAGGCAGTGCAGCTTGTGGGCCACCCATGTGGTGCTGGCTGAGCTGAGTGCTTGCAGGGGCAGGCTGCCCATCAGGCAGGACTGCATTTGGCAATGCGCCAGGTGTGCAGCTGCTGCCCCGCCAACCATGCCACCCTAGCAAACACCCGTTTCACCCCTGCTATGTTCCCTACCGGCCCCTGCAGTCGCTGTGCGGTGCAGCCAACGAGGTGATTGAGGCCACGCTGGTGGCAGCCATCAACAAGGACCCCGAGGACGAGCCGCCGCTGGAGGTTGTGGCGGCGCTGTACAGCGACAAAACCGCTGGTGCGTGTGCGGCTTACCTTGTGCAGGCAATCGATGTCTTTGGGTTACAGCACATAGTTTGGAGGGCGGCAGGTATTCAATGCTGGGCAAAGGATCAGCCCAGCTGGGTTGTGCTCCCGATCACTCTTTCCTTGTCTGCCTCGATCCTGCAGGCAAGGACTGGAGCATGGACACCGACTGGGAGGATGCAGCAGTGCACGTGCAGCGTGGCTATCTGGCCATGCTGGCCATTGACTCGCTGCTGGCATTCATGGGCAGGCGAGTGCACGTTGCATGGTGTCTGCTTGCTTCTTTAGGCAGCCAAGCGGACAGTTGGTTTGCGCGTGCACTCTTCACACAGCTGAGACGGAGCGGCATTGC
This sequence comes from Chlorella sp. CH2018, assembly GCA_009928355.1. Classification (NCBI taxonomy): domain Eukaryota; kingdom Viridiplantae; phylum Chlorophyta; class Trebouxiophyceae; order Chlorellales; family Chlorellaceae; genus Chlorella; species Chlorella sp. CH2018. Next base: position 13,684 of record VIYQ01000624.1, read on the forward strand.
TGTGACAGTGCATGGTTGACGAGTTATGCAGTTTCATTCCGTGAGCGCAGTGTGGAGAAGCTGACGGACATGGCGGTGGAGCAGGGCGGCGCTGTGCCGGCTGCGCTCAGCAAGGGGCGCGGATCAGGTGGGCCGGGTGCGTCAGGGCTGCTTAACGCACATGTGCAAGGAATGAATGCCTGTGCTGACCCCGCAATTCCAGCTAGGGTTGGTGCGACAATCTACTTGTTGCACTCAATTCCCCTGCATTCCATGCAGTGGACCACATTGAAGTGGAGGTGTGCAAGGGCTTGGTGCAGCGCACGTGGCGCGGCATGCTCAAGGCCATCAGCCAGCTGCTGCAGCGATCCACCGGGGAGGAGCTGGTGCTGCAGCTGCTCAAGGTGCGGCTGTGCACGGGGCGTATTTGTGCTGGTCTTGGCTGCTGTGCATTTATGAGGATGCCTGTCGACCTTGAAAGTGGAAATTCGGCAGTTAACCTTGTCCTCCTGCCCCCCTCTCCGCCTTTGCACCGCAAGCAGGGCTACCAGACGTTCACGCAAGCATGCGGAAACCTGCCGCTGCTGGAGCCTCGGGATGCGTTCCTGGCCAACCTCTGCGAGTTTGCGCTGGCCGTGCCTCGGGAGCCCGGCAGCGAGGCGGACAGCCTGAGCCCGCGGGGCGGCCCCCAGGACAAGCTGGCCAGCCCTCGCAGCGCGCTGGTCATTGCGGCGGAGGCTGCCGAGTCAGGGCTGGTGCTGGCGCCCAAGAATGTGCAGTCCATGCGCACGCTGTTCAACATAGCGCACCGCCTGTCTAACGTGCTGGGGCCCGCCTGGGGGCTGGTGCTGGAGACCATGAACACACTGGTGAGGCATCGAGGGTGAGGGAGGTGGGTGCAGCTGGAGGTAGCGCGAGAATGTGGGAGCATGGCCGAGCTAGAAGTCAACTTAAGTTGCGGGGGGGATGGCAGCATGGGGCTCTATTTGCTGAAGAACTGCACACGAATCGGCACTACTATTCCCACCCCGCAGGACCGCATCCTCAACTCGCCCCGCACCACCACCCAGGTGCGCCTGTGCAGCTCTCTGCTTGACCTCGCGGCTTACAGCCCAAGCCTGTGCTCGCTCTCAGCTCGCTCACTCTCAGCTCGCCCGGTAGCCCCTGTACCCGTCTGGTGCCAAGCATCTTGGAGCTGATCGCCCAACCACCTTGTTCCACTCCATGCTTGCAGGAGGTGTCTACCCAGAGCGGCGAGGCCGCCATGTCCAGCGACCTGGCCATCCTGTCGGCAGCCGCCTCCCAGCTGTTTGAGTGCACCCATGACATGAGCCGCGAGGCCGTGGTGGCCCTGCTCTCGGGCCTGCGCGATGTTAGGTGGGTGGCCGGACATGCGTGCGCTGCACATGAAGGCTGCCTGATGAAGCAGGGGAGCAATTTGTGAGGAGCAGCATGCTCAGTACCCCGCGAGGTGCACAGCTTGCTCAGCCAACCAACTACTGTCAAGCTGTGCTCCCGGGCTGTGTTAACCACTCTCTCAACCACTCCTTCCCGGCGCAGCATGCGCAACATCCCCACCGCCACTGCGGCTGTGGGCCAGGCACCCAAGCTGTTTGCACTGAACCGCATGGTGGAGGTGCTGCTCTACAACATCAGCCGCGTCTACGACTTGTGGGCCATCTTCCTCAGGTATGCCGTTTGTGTTGTGTTCAGCAGCTGTAGGCAGCTGGCCAGGCTGCTGCGGTCTCATTGGTTCCCTGCAACGCGAGGTCCATCGCCGCTTGTCCCTGATCCCACCGTTGTGCTGCAACAATCAACGGGAACTCCCCGCCCACTTTCACCCGCTTGGGGGAGTGCAGCCACGTGCTCGAGGTGATCAACGACCCCAAGCCGCCTGTGCGGGCAGCCGCCATTGAGGCCTTGGGCCGCGCCATCACCGGTGCCCTGGGCAGCCTGCCAGCCGTGGCGACCAGCTCATCTGAGGAGGGTGGTGGAGGTGGCACAAGCCGGCGGGGGTCGGAGAGCAGCGGCGGCGTGGAGCACATGCTGCTGGTGGCGCTCGAGGCGCTGTACAACAACAACAAGGAGCGGGATGTGCGCCTGGGCGTGCTGCGCGTGCTGCTCAACGTGCTGCAGGTGAGTCAGGGGCTGGGCAACAACGCGAGCAGGCTTGTGCAGTGCGAGTCAGTGCAAGGACCCCTGTAACTTGGTTCTGAAAGCCAAGCTCTCCCACCCCTGAAATCAGTTGTCTGACCCTCCCGCGGAATGGCGCCGAAACGGACCCTTGCACATTGCCTTCCACCCCCTTTCAGCGCCACGGCGAGCGGCTGTCAGACGGCTGGACGCCCGTGTTCCGCCTGCTAGCGGCGGTGCCGGCCTCTGCGGGGGAGGGCGAGGCTGACACCATCGACCTGGCCTTCCAGAGCGTGCAGCTGACGTGCAGGTGGGGTGTTGGAATGCTGGGAGAGGGGCTGATGGGTGTCAGAGAGTCATGGGGCAGAATGTTCTAGGCGCATGGTCAGCAGCTTGGGGGCGATGCTGCACTGCATGCCCCCACCGAGTGCAGCACCCAGCCCCTTACGGCATTGCTCTGCCTGCCTGCATCCCTCTCCATGCAGCGACTACATGGCGGCTATGCCCTTTGCCCGCCTGAAGCGCTGCCTGGAGGTGGCTGTGCTGTACAGCAGCCAGCAGGCAGACGTGAATGTGGCGCTGACCACCATCAGCCTGCTGTGGAACGCAGCAGACATGTTTGGCAAGGCGGGTGCCCGCGCTGCCGCCGCGCGCCCAACATCTGCCGGTGTGGCTGTGGCAGCAGCGGCAGCTGAGGACGAGTCGGACACAGAGGTGGAAGCGGCGGTGGTGGCGCTGCCGGCAGCAGAGAATGGGGAGGGCGAGGACAGCGGCAGCGAGGACGAGGCGGCCAGCCCCAGCGGCAAGTCGCGCGGACTATTGGCGGAGCTCACCCCTGTGCAGACCGAGGATCTGCTGCAGATGATCTTCCTGGCTCTGCAGGTGGGTTTGTCAGCAGGCCTGGGCGGCACGCTGGCATGCTGTGTGCTGCATGTGGTGATGTCGGGCCGGGCTGCGATGTGCAGTGCGCTCCGCCCTGCCTGGGCTGGCCTGAGAGCTACCTGCAGCCTGCAAGCAGCTCACAACAGCCACCTTGCCACCTGCCGCAATCTCCCATCTTCACTGCAGGCCGTCAGCCAGGATGTGCGCCCCGAGGTCCGCAACAGCGGCGTGCGCACGCTGTTTGCGGTGGTGGTCAACCAGGGGCCGCGCCTGTCGCGCACGCTGTGGGAGCAGTGCCTGTGGGAGATGCTGTTCCCGCTGCTTAACCACGCCTACCTCATGTCGGCCACAGCCTCGCGCGACGAGGTGCGCCAGGGGTGTGTGCTGGTTTGGCTGTTGGCACCGCAGCTCTGCAAACGAGCTCCCATTTGGGTGCTGATGGCTTGCACAAATGTTGCTCCATGTGCAGCTATTGCTGGCCACTTGACTCTGCGTGCACGTCAAGTAGCTCATCCATTGCCTGGCACACCTCTGCCCCTCCCCAGGCGGAGTCGATGGTGCTGGGGCAGTCACGCGGCAAGGAGGTCCGCGTGATGGTGCACCACTCACGCAACAGCGAGCAGAAGCAGTGGGATGAGACGGTGGTCATTGCGCTGGGCGGCATGGCACGCCTGCTGCGCGCACACCTGCCCGCCATTGTGGGCATGGACCGCGTGGCAGGTGGGGCAGCTTGGCAGGGTGGCTGGGCCATGGGCTGGCGGCAGCTGTGCAGTGTGTTGAGCAGCAACTGCTGCGCTGACGCAAGGCAAGCACGCCATTCTCACCTCCCAAGCATGAAGCTCCCTTACACCACGCCCTCCCGCAACCCCTCCCACCCCTCCCGCAGCCGGCTGGGAGGAGATGATGGTTGTGGTGGAGTCCAGCATGGCTGGCGGCCGCAAGGAGGTGGCACTGGCCGCCATTGCGCTGCTGTCGGCGGTTCTGGCGGCGCACGGCTCCATCACAGACATTGTCACGCCGGCGATGTGGAAGCGCTCTGTGCGCGCTCTGGGCGTGGGCGTGGAGGCAGCTACCAGCCCCGCCTGCATGGTGCCGCTCATGGTGAGCTGCGCTGACGGCGGGGTTAGCATTTGCTGTCATTCATGTTGGCATGTCTGGTTGCTGCGTTGGCCGATGCAGTTGCCAGCCGCCATGCCGCCTGCTTCCCTCACCTCTGCCCCTCCATGTTGCCTGTTTTTTTGCACCAGGCCCGCACCGAGCTGCTGGCGCTCATTGGCCAGCTGTACGCCAGCCTGCGCTCGCGCTTCGACTCAGAGGACACCGCCACCGTGTTTGTGTGGGTCGAGGTGCGGCGGGCATCATGTTGGGGGAGGGATTTAGTCAGCTTGGCACTTGCAGCACTCCTGCCATTTGCATTCTCCCAACACGTGTGCCCTGCCCCATTGTTGCTGCACACAGAAGTTCAGCCGCAACCCGTGGTCGGATGACGACGCAGCCAACAGCGCACAGGTGAGGGGTGGCCCATGCACGGGCTTGGTGTCTTAAATGTCTGCACATACAGCTTTGACGGCCAGCCATGAAATCAGGTCACCTTAAGCTGGCATACTGTGCTGGCATTTTGTGCAGGTGGTGATGGGCATGCCGCCAGTGCAGAAGGCGGCGCTGGCCATGCTGCCCAAGCTGGCCCCCACACACCTCCCCCAGGTCTGTTTATTCATGTTGTGGATTTGGGGTGGCCATGGGCTTTATTGAGCAGGCTGAGGTGCTGCGTTCTCATTATGTTCACATTTCCGTTCTTATTTGCCTGTGCCTCAACCCTGGTGTCTCAATATCTTCCTCCCCTCGCAGCTCTACCCCGACTACATCTACAGCATTGTGCGCCTGCTGCGCCCGGAGCATGTGATTGAGCAGTGGCAGGAACAGCAGGCGGAGGCGGCAGAGCGTGCCACCGCCGCAGCGGCTGCCCAGCAGCAGTTTAGCATCCCCTCACACCCAGGCACGGAGGCCCAAATCGTGGGCGTGGCTGCCCAGGCGGGTGCGGCGAGTGCAAGCCCTGCCGCGGAGGGCCCGCTGCTGCCCACCACTGCGACTGTGAAGCAGCCACCGGGCCAGGTGGCGCAGGCCAAGTTTGCGCTCACCTCTGCGTTCCTGGAGAAGGTGGGGGGCTGTTGCAAGGCTATTGCAGGCTGTTGCGCTCTGATGATGACGCTGTGTGCAGAGAACTGCCGCCTGTCCTGCCGACATGGTATGCGTGGTCGCTGCTCTTGTCCTACCTGACCCACATGACCTGTCGTCCCTTCCACTCTCCATTCTACAGGTCATTGAGCAGCTGGTGGCGGTGTTCCGCGACGCGCCGCTGGCCGTGCGCGCAACGACCTTTGCCTCCGTCATCAGCGCTCTGGGGCGCTGCATGGAGGTGCGGCGGTAACCGCACTTCACGGGCGAGATATGCAGGCTATGCAGTGCAGTCTCAACGCTTTACGCGACTGCACGCGTGTTCACAGGTGCCAGTGCCAAGGTATTCTGCAATCAATTCCACCTGACACAGCCACTCTGACTTTCCCCCCTTGCCCCTCCCAGGTTCGCTACATCGTGTACCATGAGAGCCTGTGGCGCGTCAGCGCCCAGGCCTTCAATGCAGTGGTGCCCGCCGGCCTACCGGCGCTGGCTGCCGCTGCAATTGCAGGCGAGGACACAGCGGCAAGCTGGGAGGCGCTGGCAGACGCGTTCGAGACGTTCCTGCTGGTGCGCAGGTGTTGCTTGCGAGTGCAGTTTGGTTGGAGCAGCATGGATTGGCCACAGTTTACGCAACAGCGCAATGGTCCTTGCCCAAACAAAGCATCGTTTTCCCTCCCCTCTCACAGGGCGCCAACGTGCTGGCGGGTGTGCAGGCTGCTGCCAGCCTGTCTCCGGAAGCGTCTGTGGCCTCCGATGTCACGGTGGCCCGCTCGCTGACCGCCAGCGCCCCCGGCAGCCGCTCCGCCAGCCAGAACCAAGAGGTGACCAGCGCGCCCTGCGGCGATGGCGAGGCGACAGCCGCAGCCGCTGCCGGCACCAGCGCTGGTCCAGCAGTACCACAGGCGCACCACGGCGGGCTAGCGGGCGCCGGGGCACCCACGCCGCTCTCGGCACAGCAGGCGCGGCAGGATGCTGAGCTGGAGGTGGCTGTACTGGATTGCTTGACGGATGCGGTGCTCACTCAGTGCGCCACGGCGCCACCCGAGATGAAGGAGCGGCTTATTGCCACGGTGGACGCGGGGGCCTCGCGACCAAAGGAGCTCAGCGTGCCGCAGGTGAGTGGAGGGCGGGGAGCAGGCACACGGGTGGGAGCTGGATGGTGGGGCAGTGCGGTATGCTGGGGCTGCTCAGGCAAAGCCTGCGCTTTCATGAATCACTGGCTGGTGGCGCGCGCCTTGCAAGCACACACGCATGCTGAGGTACTGGCCTGGGCTCTCTACCATCCCTGCAGGCCACCACCAGCAGCAACTTTGGGCACGTGTGCATACGCAAGATGTACGTGCTGTGCTCCCGCGGCGGCGGCCAGGTGGCCGACCCCGACGGCTGCCTGCTGGAGGTGAGGGTGGTGGTGCAGCGGAAGGGGCAGAGCACAGGGGCGCCAAGCCTGTCCCCGTCACTGCGTAGTTTGCCTGCCTCCTTCACCCTCAATGGGCGCGTCAAGCGGTGCTTGTTGATCGCCGCATCCACATTCGCTGCCCCACACTGCATCGCAGGTGTCCCGCCTGGCGCTGCCTGTGTTCATGGCGCGCTGCGACGCGGTGCTGCGCACGTTTGCTGAGGACCAGGCGCGCATGCCGCCTACGCCGCAAGTGCAGCCCAGGTGTGCCGGGTTGGGGCGAATGGCGCCCGCTGCTCCATGGCAGGTTGCTGCAGCACCTCCATAGCCTCCACTGTGCAACTGCAATCGCGCCGTACAGGTTGCTGCCACGTTGTATCATCCAAACAGCGCCTCACACGGTCGTCCCCGCCTTGCCCCCTCCCCACACAGCGGCCCTGGCCCCTCTGCCGCTGCCGGGCCCTCGGCTGCGTCGGCAGCGCAGCGCGGCCGCCTGGACGAGGTGCTGTGCATCCTGGAGGTTCTGGCCTCCATGACCTTGGCTCCCCAGGTGGCGGACGCAGCCATGCCGCCCTCCGACTTCCTGGCGCAGGTGGGTAGGAGCGGCAGGGCTGGGCTGGGCTGGGCAGGAGCATGGGTTGGAGAGGCCTGGCCGGCGAACACAGCCGGCAACATGTGCCTTGTCAGCCACCAACCAGCATTACTTTCTATCATTGACCGCAGATGGTGTCCAACCTGCGGTCCCGCCCCGAGGTGGCGGCCCGCGGCCGCGAGCGCACCCACCTGCTGCTGCTCTACTCGGCGCTCTGCGGCTGCATCACCTGCAAGGAGGCGCGCGTGCGGGAGATGGTCAAAGATGTGCTGCTGCTGGCAGGCGCCGAAATCGGGGTGGGCATGCCATTGGCGGTGCCCTCCCGCCGTGCCAGCACCGCCAGCGGCATGGCGTTTGGCGGCGCAGCGGGCAGCGTGCCAGGGAGCGTGGCGGGCAGCGCCGCAGGCAGCCGGCGCACCAGCAGCATCGGAGAGGCGCATGTACATGCGTGAACGACCGCTGATGTACGGCAGCCTGCGAACCTGTATAATGTACAACCAGGCATTTTGGAATGTTGGAGGGGTTGCTGCGGGGTGCTCACGGATGCTCATGCGCGCAGACGAGCAACAGGCAACATCATGGCAGGGCTGCAACCTTGTGGCACTGTGGGCAAGCACAGTGCTGCCTGTAGCCTGGACGAGTGCTGCAAGTGCACTTCACATGTTGAATGAACGGCTGCAGGGCTAGACAGGGGTTCGCAGGAGGGAGGGGAGCTAACGCTGTATGATGCATGCAGCCGGCCCGGGCGCCAGCAGGCTGTACCTCCCTCCTGTTCCTGCTGTCGCCGGCTCAGTTCAGTCCCAATCCCAGCCGCGCGTAGCTCTTCGTGGTAATTGGTTACTTGCGGTGTGAGAAAGCGGGTAAGTCGTCGGCTGAGCCGACTCCCAGCCAACTAGGGCTCCGCCCCGCTGCGCCGGCAGCGCTGCGCGCCAGATCGCTCCTTCTACAGCTTCTCGCGAGCGAAACCCGAGCTTTGCGCCGGCTGATCGGACGCAAGCAAGCCGCCCCGCCCACTCACCGCCGCCGCCGCCCAACTGCCTGCTCCGCCCTGCCAGATCTGCTGCCACCGGCCCTGCCCATGCTGCTGCAGACCATGGTCAAGGACTGGGAGTCGCCCGTCAAGCGACGGCACTCGTTGACGGGCGCCGCCGTGCCCACCGCACGTGTGGGGTCCTTTTTGGCGCGCCGAGCAACGACCGTCACTTGCTCCGTCCCGGACAAAGAGCCTCTGCGCCTGACCGACCTGCCGGATGCTGCACTCCTCCACATCCTGGCGTGCATCGACGGCTCCCAGCAGCGGTGAGACTGGTGCAGCACATGGTCAGCGCTGGCTGGTGCTTGGCCGGTGCGCATGAGTTGCACGGAATGACATCAGATTCTGCGCATGAAATGCGCAGCATGAGTGCGCCGCACCCTCCTTGTGCCATCCCCCTGCCCCTTTATCTTTTCCGCAGGCATCGCATGGTGCTGGTGTCCCGCCGCTTCCACCGGCTGTGCCACAGTGAGCTGCTGCTGCAGCGCCTGTCGGTCAGCCTGGGCAAGGCTGACGATGCGAGTCAGTTCCTGCCCCGCCTGGCTGCCCTGGCCCGCTGGCTCAAGGGGGCAGGCAGCCATGTGCGGCAGCTCCTGCTGGACCTGCGCGTGCCGGCGGAAGCTTCTACGGAGCGCACCCGGCGCGCCTTCAAGGCACTCAAGCAGGCGCTGGCGGCCGCCTGCCCCAACCTGGCTGAGCTGTCAATCCAGCTGGACGCCACAGTCAAAGCCTCCAGCTGGCTGGCACAGCTGCCGGGGATCCAGCAGCTGGAGCTGAGCAGCAGCGAGGGCCTGCGCCTCACAGCCAACCTGTCGGGCTGCCGCCAGCTGGAGCAGCTGCGGCTACGGGGCGGCAGCAGCCTGCGGATCGCCACTGCAGCGGTGCTGCCAGCATCGCTCACAGCACTGGAGCTGAGTGGCAGCAGGGATGAGGAGCTGCCGCCGCAGGTGAGACTGGAATCATCACAGAAGCAAGGTTTGATTGCACCAGGGAAGGACTTGGAGCAAATGTGACCCGTACATGCGCAACCACCGCCTCCGAACGACATTCCCAGGCATGCATTCTCCTACCCACCTGCCTCCTTGGACACCCACCCATGCAGGTTGCAGACTGCCTCATCCTCAAGTCCCTGACGGTCGCCGACTCGGCCTGCACCACGGCTGGCTTCTGCCTGCTGGCCGAGCTGGGCGGCAGCCTGCGCTCCCTGGCGCTGCACCGCTGTGAGTACCTCCCCGCCGCCATCACCTTCCAGTGCCTGCCGCGCCTGCAGTCCCTGGAGCTGCGCGGCTGCTGCCCCGGCGACGGGCCCCTGCTGACGGATGCGGCGCTGCAGGCCACGCTGGAGCGGGTGCCGCAGCTGACGGAGCTGCGCATCAGCCCGCCCTGCCAGCTGGACGCCTTCCCTGCGGCACTGGAGGGCCTGCACCAGCTGCAGGTGTTTGAGTGGGGCGAGCCGGCACCTGCTGCCCCCCAGCTGCCGGCCGGCCGCTGGCTGCTGCAGCTGCAGCATGTGGCGCTGCCGGCCAATGCAGCGGCCGCCAGCCTGGCGGTGCTGTCGGCGGCGTGGCAGCTGGAGAGCTTTGCAGTGGGGCCCTTCGCCCAGCTGGCGCAGCGCAGGAGCCAGGGGGGCACACCCGAGCCGGGGTGCACCACAGTGGAGGGCGGCAGCGGCGGTGGCGGCAGCGGGGACAGCGGCCCAGGCGCAGAGCGGCCATCCCAGCAGCTGACTGTGGTGGGGTGGGCAGCCCGCCACCCGCCGCTGTGGCGCCTGGTGCTCAAGGCGGCGGGGACCCGAGGGGGAGACGACGCTGGCCTGGCAGCAGCCCTGGAAGAGGCAGCCGTGCTGCGCCCCGGCCTGTGCATCACGTATGCCTCCGACTGAATTGTACAGCGCATTCTTCTGTGCCTTGAACAGTGACAGCCTGCCTGCTGTGCGATGTGCGACACGCTCTGAGCGGCACCGTGCAGAGGAGCGGGGGTCGCAGCAGCACACCGTGAGATGGGGCGCTGTACAGAGGCACCGCATGTCTTACTGCACCCTTGTTCAGCACTGGGCCACTCAGGCCTGCTTGGCGCACTGGCAGGGTGGCGGCGCTGCCATCCGCTGCCGCCGCCGCCGCCAGCTCAGCAGCCCCTCATCTTGCTTGCAACCGCCCGCCGCGGCGCCCGATTTGCAGCATCAACATGGCGTGCACGGCAGCTTGCAGCGTGGGCGCGCCTCGGCCCGCAGCGGCGCTGCGGTGCCAGCGGGCCACCCGTGTGCAGCGGTCGGCGCGCCTGGTGACTCGCGCTGCGGCTGGGGATGTGCTGCTGGAGGTGCACGACCTGCAGGCCAAAATCGCCGCCACGGGGCAGCAAATCCTCAAGGGCGTGACGCTCACAGGTGAATGCGCGTCGCTGGCAGCGCCGGGAAGCCATGCAGTTTGTCCAGGAATGCGCGGCGCGGCGCGCCGACCGTCCCGCAGCGCCGCCGCTGGTGGTAGGGTGGGCGGCGGCGGCAGGCAGTGGCGCCGCTGCCGCGCTGAACGGTTCCATTGCCCGTGCCCGCGCCTGCAGTGCGGGAGGGCGAGGTGCATGCCATCATGGGCAAGAACGGCTCCGGCAAGAGCACGCTCTCCAAGGTGCACCGGCTGGCTGGGAGGGGGAAGGGGGGTGGCTCGTGTTGGGCAATGCCGCATGGCGGAGGTGCCGGCTGTTGGCTGCTGCCACATTCCTTCTTGAAGACTGTGTGCTGCTGGTGGCCCGCAGTGTGCATGCTTCAGTAAAGAAACACAAGGGAGCCTCGCTTGCTAGCTGCTGGCCTGCCGCACGAGCTGCCATGCCGCTGCTGCTCCCACAGCGGGTGGCAGTGGATTGCATCGCCACGTGTCGAGCTGCATGCCACCTGGCTGTTGCTGTCTGCCGCAGGTGCTGGTGGGCCACCCTGAGTACGAGGTGATTGGCGGCAGCGCGACCTACAAGGGCCAGGACCTGTTTGAGCTGGAGCCGGAGCAGCGCTCCCACATGGGCCTCTTCCTGAGGTGCGCCTCTCTGCTGCGGGCTGCCCCTTGCTGGTGCTTGCACAACTGAATGCCTGGCTGCAGCCGGGTGCTGACGCGAGAGCAGTGTCGTTGGCTTCGTAGCTGGCCGTTGGGCAACTGGCTGCGGGCGGCGCCGCGCATCTGCTGGCGTCCGGCAGCCTCACATCTCTGCGAATGCCCACGCGTTCCACCCCCTCACCAACCGCAACCATTGCAACACTTCCCTCCATCTGCCCGCAGCTTCCAGAGCCCCGTGGAGATCCCCGGCGTGTCCAACATCGACTTCCTGCGGATAGCCACCAACGCGCGGCGCAAGGCCCGGGGGGAGAGCGAGCTGGACCCCCTGGAGTTCTATGCTCACGTCATGCCCAAGGTGGGATGAACGCTACCATATGAGCGCCTTGTGGGTGATTTTCGTGCAGTGACTGTGCACCGCCTGCACTGCAAATGGTGTCTCACGGATGGGCTGCGCTTGTGCAGCTGCGGCTGGCCTGCAACCTTGCATCTGTCACCGGCCATGCAGCCGGAGGCGCTCAGCTCGGCTCGGATCACCGCTCTCCCGAACCGCAACGTGAACCGGGCCTCGCGCTGGCTCACTCGCTCTGACAGCTCACCCTTTCTGCACACATCCCTGCAGCTGGAGGCGCTGAACATGGACCCCGCATTCCTGAACCGCAACGTGAACGAGGGCTTCTCGGGCGGCGAGAAGAAGCGGAACGAGATCCTGCAGCTGGCGTGCCTGGAGGCGGACATGGCCATCCTGGACGAGATCGACTCGGGTTAGCAGCCACTGCTTGCTGTTTGTTGTTCAGTTTGCTGCACCTCAGTTGAGATCAGCTGGCGTGCTGGCTGGAGCCAACATGGCCATCTATCTTGCGCCCGATTGACACTGGGCGGTGCGGCCGCCAGCCAGGCCTGGATGCTTTTGGGAGGTTGCTGCCCTTGTGTTGATGGCAATGCTGGAGCAGCAGCTGGCGCTGCCTGCAGAGCCTGCCGCCTTCCACCACCCATCTTGCCCGCCCCGACCTGCCCCTGCCGCAGGCCTGGACATTGACGCGCTGCGCGACGTGAGCGCTGCGGTCAACGGCCTCAAGTCGCAGCGCCCCGACATGGGCATCCTCATGGTCACCCACTACAAGGTGAGGCGCCTGGCCAGGACCAGAAATCAGGGCCCAGAGGCCCTGCCGTGTGGCTGCCACAGCTGACGCTGGCATGTGAAGTGAAGTGAAGTCGCCAAGGTCCACAGCCAACAGAAACCACCATGCCCCACTGACCTTCCTTCGTCCTCTTGTGCGCCCCCTGACTTGCAGCGGCTGCTGGACTACATCCGCCCCGACCAGGTCCACATCATGCAGGTGCGGAGCAAGGGCTGCATGCTGAGAGGCCTGCGCCTGCCGCTTGTTGCTCGTGGTTGAGGCAGGTCGGGAGGCGATGGTGACTCAACACACACGCCCAAGATGAGGGGAGGTGACAGCTCACTCGGGCACACACCGAGCCCACAGCTCCCTGCCTCACCTTGCCATCACTGCCCACATGTCAACTGCTTGTGCCGCCCGCACCCGCACACCGCAGGAGGGCCGCATCATCACCACCGGCGACATGAGCCTGGTGGACAAGCTGGAGGAGGAGGGCTATGCAGTGCTGAAGAGCACCTGAGCTGCTAATGTGTGTGCATGGCTCTCAAGCCGCCGCAACGGCTCAGCGGCCGGCGCTGCGGTGACGTGCGGGGGCGGCATTTCCCTTCGCCTGCCGCCGCTGCCTGGCCTGCGCGCGCTGTCCTGCCTCACACCTCCTGCTCTCATGAAAACACAACACCATGCCAGTTCCTTGTTCGCTGCCTCCCCCTTTCATTCCACCCCCCACCCCAAAACCTGACCCTTCGCGCACTGTCGCTTTCCGCTGCTACCTCTCCTTTGCTGCCTCGCTCCCTGCTCCCTTTTTTCCCTTCTGTTCAGCTGCTGCCCTCCCGTCCAATGAGCGTGAAGAGCCACCACATGGGTGCCACATTGTAATGCTATATTGCACTGATGTGGTAGCAGGGAGCAGCGAAGGGACAGGACAGTAGAAGGGCAAAAGCGGAGCGGCAGGGGAAAGCAGAGACCGGGCAACAAGGAACGCAGGGGTTGCGGAGGGTGAAGCAATCGACTCGCAGCACCGCAGACTGAGCAAACAGGAACGCAGAGTGGCAGGACACAGCGCTTGCACTGGCGGGGCCATCCAACCGGCCTAACCAGCACCATCCCACCGCCATGCAGAGCAGGGGGCAGCTGCCCTGACCTGCTCATCGCCGGCCGCGGCCCTTGCGCTGCACCACTTGGAAGCCATCCTCATCCACAACCGGGCCCTGCGGCTGCGGCGACGCATCGTCCATCTCCATGTCCTCACCGCCCTGCAGCGAGGCGGAGGAGGAACGCACACACTGAGGCTATCGCTCTGCCTAGCATAGCGCGCATGCTCAGCCTGGGAATGCACACACTGCGGCTGCTGTTCCAACATCGGTAAGGATGCTTAGTCTGGGAGTCGGCGGCCGCCCAACCCCTGCCCGTCTGCCGGCGCCAAGCAGCAACATGCGCAAGACAGATGGACAGCCCAAGCAAGAATCGTGGGAGCTGCCCACCTCTGCATCCATGGCCTCCCCATCCTCGTCCTCGCTGCCCTCCTCATCCGAGCTGCTGTCCTCATCCGCCCCGGGCTCTCCGTTTGCCAGCCGCTGGCTCGCCGCCGCCGCTTGCTGCGCCTGCGGGGCGGGCGGGGCGGGATGCAGTAATCGGCTTGGCGTACATGTTGTATGGCACAATTGGCTGCCAAAACCCTGCTCTCCATGGCCCCGTCTGCGCCACCAGACTGACCCCCAGCCCCAGCACAGACAACAGCAGAGAGCTGGCCCCTCACCTGCGCCTGCGCCTGGGCCGCCCGCATCTGCTCCACGTACGAAAAGTCGCCGGCGGCCACCTGGTTGTGCATGTTGATCAGCAGGCGCGCCACCTGCGTGGAAACAAGGGGCGTGGGCCACGCAGCTTAGGCATGCAACACCAGCCCGGCCACCAAATAGCAGTATGGATCGGCCTGCAAGCCAGAAGACGTATGAACATGCTTCGGCCAGTGGCGCGCCTGGTAGGGGCTGTCGTCCTCCGCCTGGATGCTAAAGTCCAGCTGCAGCGCCTCGTCCAGCAGCTCCTGCAGGTCGCACATCTCGTGGTCTGCAAGCGGGCGGGTAGAGGGACAGCTGGCGGCAGTGAGAGCGGCAGCAGCGGCGGGCCACCCACCCGGTCCCGCCCGCGCATGCGCGCATGCTGTTCCTTGCCTCACCAGGCTGCCGTCTCCCCTTCCCCCCCAGCACCCACCCTTGGTGTTATAGAACCAGCCGATCACGTCCTGCAGCAGCTCCTGCGCCTTCTGGGCCGACTTGGAGCCGCCCCACTCATTCTGCACGCCCAGCTGCAGCGCCGTCCAGCGCGTGAAGATGAGCGCGGCCCCCTCCTCAAAGATGGGCCGGTGCTGCGGCGGCAGCTCCACGCGCCGCTGCCCGCCGCCCACCAGGATGTTGTGCCGCAGCACCATGCCCTGGCTCGTCATGGCTGCTGAGGATGGGTGGGTGCCAGCGCCTGCAGGGAGGGCAGAGTGGCGGCGGAGGCTGGGCGGTGGCGGCGGCGGCTGCAAGTGTTGCCAGGCGCGCGTATTCTCTGCCCCAGCCTCTTGTAAAGTCGTTATGCAGCGTGTGGTGCAGCGCCAGCCGCCCTGAGCAGCCAGGAAGCGCGGCAAGCTTTGGCATGTGGCGGCGCCGCTCACCTAGCGGGATTGCAGTTGCGCAATAAACTTTTCCGTGAACACAGATCGGTTTGAGTAGCAGCGGAGGCCGAGCGGGAGCCCCTGCGAGCGGCGGCGTGCGAGGGCGGGAGCAAGGAGGAGGCTCGGCTTGTCTTGCTGCCGGTTGCCGTTTATTCACGGAACATAGAAGCCATGCACATGGTCGGCTGGGCAAATTGTCCACCTGCCCGGCGCCCCATGCGCGCATTCACCGCCCTGCTTTTCTGGCCTTCTTTCGGGAGTCCAAGGCGCCAATTCACCACAGGTGCAGGCAGGGCGACACACTGGCCTGTCAGCGGAGCCTCGGGCCAGCCGTGCCGCCGTAACTGGCCCAGCTGTTCGGCCTCCGGGCGATGGAGGGCAGCTCGGGCGCCACGCCCCGCAGCCAGACGCCCAGGTGGGCCTAAGGCAGGCGCCGGGGCCGGCCAAGGGCCGGTCAAGCTGGCCGCCGCCGCTGCCGCTATGCTGCCGGCCCGCTCCTCTCCCTTCATGCCTGCCTCGCCAACCCTTCACACGCCGCCACTGCCACCCACCCCTACGCTGCAGGACACCACATAGCCCCGGCAGCTCCGGCGGTGCACCCAGCGGCGGCATGGCATCGCCGCGAGCCTCGCCCGCGGCGCTCGTGCGCCCGGTGACCGCCCGCACGTGGCAGGCGCTGGCGGGCAGCCCTGCTGCCGCACCCGACGAGCCGCGCCGCATGTCTGTCTACACCAACGACCTGTACAACAACAGCGGCAGCGGCGCTGCTGCGGCAGCCCCTCCCCGCCCGGCATCGCCGCTGTACCAGCCGGCGTCAGCGCGGCCGGGCACGCCCACCCCCCGCTCCGCTGAGCGCCTGCAGCAGCAGCGCATCGCCACGCCCAGCCGGCTGCAGGCTGAGGGCGCAGCGTCGCCCAGCCAGCGCCTGGCGGCAGTGACTGGAGCACCCGGCGCAGGGCTCAGCACCGCAAACGTGCCAGCGCAGGAGCCGCAGGAGCAGGGCGACGGCGGCGGCGCATCTCCTCCCAAGCGGCCTGCTGCGGATGTACGCCCCGTTACAGCCCCTGCCCAGCCCCCTGCCGGTGGCAGCTCGCCCCTGCGGGTCACCACCTTCAGCCTGGCGGCACTGCATGCTGCGCCTGCTGTGGCAGCCGCTGAGAGCCCCCGCCCATCCACCGCCGGAGGCCCCATCCCCGGCAGCAGCATTGCGCTGGACTCGCCGCGCGTGCGCCAGCAGGTGCTGGGCCACTTTGCGGGTGCTGTGCCCGCCGGTGCAGCCGGCCACAGCCGCAACGCCAGCGGTGGCGGCGCCACCAGCCCCCTGGGTGCCAGCCCTCGCCCCACACTGCATGGCGAGCGCGGGCGGGGCTCTGGCGGCGGCGGCCCCATCGCCCGCCCCTCCACCCCCTCCTTCCGGCCGGTGGTGGACGCCGCTCAGCGGCCTGCCACCAGCATGGCTACGGTGCAGCCGCAGGCCAGTGGCCCGGAGCACTTTAGCATCCGGGCAGTGCACCAGGCTGCAGGCAGCGGTGGGGCAACCCTGCCTTCTAGCCTGGGTGCCTACCCGCAGCCCCCCATGACGGCGCCGCCCAAGGCCCCCGCACAGCCGATGGCGCAGGACAGCCAGCCACCACGCATCGAGCCAGGCAGCCTGGCCAGCTTTGGCATTGCAGCAGGCGCATTTGTGGCGGCAGTGCCCAAGGCTGGGGCGCGCAATGCGGAGGGGGAGGCGGCAGCGCTGCCGGCCCCTCGGGCGCTCACTCGCGAGGCAATGCTGGCCTCGGCAAGCTTTGCCAGCAAAGCAGACCTCAGGTATGGATGAGATGAAGTGGAGTGTAGTGGGTGCTGACTTGCAGTGAATTGAGACAATGCACCTGAAGACAGCAGGGGAGGTGCCCGCTGCGTTCCATGAGGTCTGCGCTTGCCAGGGCACTAATCCACCCATTGGCTGGCGCCCAGTTCCCTCCCACCACCACCTCCCCCTCGCAGGCGCTTCCTGCTCACTCCCGGCCCTGCCGACGCGCCGCTGCAGTGCAAGGTGCTGCGCTCTCACGGCGGCCTGCTGCGTGGCGCCCCGCTCTACACGCTGCTCATTGAGCAGGAGGGCGGGCGGGGCGGCACCTTCCTGCTGGCGGCCCGCAAGCGCAAGGGCGGACCTGGCGGCGCCACATACGTGCTGTCGGTGAGGCCGTGGGGTAGACAGTTGCGAGTTGTCTTGGGTCCATGGCATTGCCACTGCACAATGCCATTTGACAGTCGGAGGAAGCTGCAGCAGAGGGTGTGCACAGCGACAGCATTGGCACAGGTTAGTGCGCACACCTGCCCCAACCTCATCCAACCGCAGGTGGACCAGCACGACACGTCCAGCCACTCCGCCTCGTATGTGGGCAAGCTGCGGTCCAACTTCCTGGGCACCGAATTTGTGTTCCACGACGCGGGGGACAAGCGCGCTGCAGGTGTGGGGGGCATTGGAAGGGCAGGGCAGGGCAGGGCAGGGCAGGGTGATGAAGAGAGGCGACTGCTGAGGACAGGCTGCACCTGGACTGTTCATCACTTGCATCATCACTCCACGGTGATGCCCAAGGGTGCACATTGATTGTTGATTGGTGTTGCATGCGATCCCATGACCATGAGCAGGCAGCCCTGGCGGGCGGTGCGAGCTGGGCGCGGCGATGTACCAGACCAACGTGCTGGGCACCAAGGGGCCCCGCAAGATGACGGTGCGACTTGGTTTGCATAGAGGCAGGCGCTTGCCTCTGGGGCATGGACTGCTAACGCTGCGCAGAGGCTGCCTTCACTGCAAGCTGCGTCATGGTCTGATTCACAGCGCCCAGCCAGTACTCCAAAGCCCCGATGTTCACCTCACCCCACCTCACCCCTCCCACCCCATCCCACCACCAGGTGGTGCTGCCCAAGCTGGATGCCACCGGGCAGCGGCCGCTGGCGGTCAGCCCACGCGGCGACCACGACAGCCTGCTGGGCCAGTGCGTGTGGTGCAGGGAGGGGGCTATGCAACTGCCTGCCGAGAGCCCTTCTTGCGTCCGCACCTATCAACATGCGGCAGCAGCGCTGCATGGCCGCCGCTTTGAGTTTGCTGCTTTTTCCCTGCCGCCAGGTCAAATCGATCTGCCTCCGCATGCCCTGCTGCTATGTTCTCACCGCCCCCGCAGGTACAAGGCCTACAGCCTGTCCTCCTGCGTGGTGCTGCGCAACAAGCCGCCGCGCTGGAACCAGGGGCTGGGCGCCTACTGCCTCAACTTTGGGGGCCGCGTCACGCAGGCCTCGGTCAAAAACTTCCAGCTGGTGTCGGTGGACAACATGGTGGGTGGCGCTGCTGCGGCTTGGAGGCCGGCCTTGCGGCGTGCTTGGTTACAGCCGGGCTGCCAGCTGACCGGCGGTGCCCACTACCTCCAAGCTGTGCATGCTGGGCATTGGGAGCCTACTTGCACCAGCCAAGCTTGAGCTGTGCCCGTCTGCACACTGTCCCCTGCCTGTGCAGGAGCGCACCATCCTTCAGTTTGGCAAGGTGGCCAAGGATGCCTTCACAATGGACTTCTCCTACCCCATGACCGCGCTGCAGGTGGGGTGGTGGGGTGGCCAGGGGCACTGGAGCAGCAGAAGTGCATGTGCCTTGGACCTGCTGCCGTGGTGCACCGGGACCAAGCAAAGGGCATGCATTCTTTCCCCAACCTGCTGCTGCCAATCGCCACTCCCGACAGGCCTTCTTCATCTCGCTGTCTTCAATGGACAGCAAGCTGGCGTGCGAGTAAGGTGGCCCCGCTGGGTGCGAGCGACAAGCTCAACTCGACTTGACATGTACAGCATCCTGTCTCTGGTGGCAGCAACACGCCATCAGCCGTTGACCCTTTTACCTCCAGTTGTTGTAACTTTGTTTGAGCGTGGTGAACCGGTGGTGAGGGCCAGCAGGCACGGTGGAGAACTGCCACAAAGGGCCAGGGCTGGTAGCCTGCATGAGCTGCTGGCTTCTGGCAACCACTGCCAAAGCGGGTCTTTGTGTGCACCGCTGCAACCCTTCCCCCAGCTGCTGCGAGTGCTGTCATTACAAGCAAGCGTCAAGTGTGCGTCATTGTCAGAGAGAGAGGGCAGGGGCGCCGAGGCGGCGTGCAAAGAAAGGGCAGTGCTGGGAGAAAAGGGAGGGGCGGACGAATCTAGCGAGGGAATCACACACCGCACAGGCAGGGCAAGTGAGGTTGGAGCTGAAAAGGGGAGTATGCATGGGGGCAGCCGCCTGCACAGGAAGCGCAGGCCCCGCTGGGTGCAGGGTGAAGGTGCACAGAGGTGCACAGGGCGGCGGCAAGTGGAAAAAGGGAGTACTGGGATGATCGATAGCATGCTCATTCGTGGGGTGAGGGAGGGGCAGGCACACTCAGCAGCTGGCAAAGGGGCAGCGAGGGGGCGGTAAGGACAGTCGGGGCGGCCACGTAAGCACAGCACGGGTGGGCGGTGGGGTGCTCTGGGCCAGATGCAAGATGCAAGACACTAGGAGTGGCCGGGCGATGGGTGCCTAGGTAACGAGACGAGTAGAGGACTGGGTCGGGCTGCCTGGCTGCTGTTGGAGGCACAATACAAGAAGCACGGGCCTCTGGAGGGGAGGCTGCTGTCAACGTTGGAAGGCAGCTGAAGGCCGGCCTGCAATGGCGCAAGGCACGGGCCTGCGCTGACCTGGAACAGCCCGCAGCTTGCTGCTGCCTCACTGCGCTGCCTGCTGCATCTTTTCGGCGGCGATGCGCCGGTTGTTCTCCCGCCGCGCCTGGTCCTCCTCGGGGGTGATCAGGGTGCCAAAGAACCTGCGGTAAGGGGAGGATGGGCCAGTGTGGGTGGGCCCAGCAACCACAGCCAGCTGCTGCGCTGCTGTGCCCAACTGCAACGCCAGTGGAGCCACCTGCGTAGCCGGCTTAAGAAGCATCCTCCCCTGCACACCCACCGGTCGACAAAGGTGAAGTAGTGGCCGTAGTTGTAGTTGTAGAGCGTGTGGTGGATGGTGTGGTAGCCCGCGCCCATCACGGGGGCAATCTGAGCCAGAGCAGAAGACGGGGCGGCGGGTGGAGCACGTGGTTAGCAAGTGTGGTGGCTGTTGGGTGGCCTGTCACCATGCTCCCCAAGCCGTCCAACTGCTGTTCTCCAAACCGACTGACATCCAGGAGGGCAGCCGAGATTGGACCTCAGATGCAAAACAAGCTGGCCCACAACTGCCCACCTTGGCGTGGATGTTGTCGTGGATGTTGGTGGTCCAGATGGAGGTGAAGAACAGCAGCATCTCGTGGGTCAGGAAGTGCATGGGCACGTAGAACAGCGTCCACGAGTACGGCAGCGCCTGCAGGGGTGAGGCGGGCAGTGAACTGCAGTGTCGGAGCCATGCGATTTGTCAAAAAGAAACTTCATTCAAAACCTCATGCACCAATGATGCGCAGCGGGTGCATGCATGGGGGGCGACGCAGGCGGGCACCTGCTGCGCAGTGGGTGCATGCAGGAGAGGCGACTGCACCAGGCACACCAACTGCACCAGGCATGAGGCCACCCACCTGCATGATTCCGTCCAGCGGGTGGAAGGCCAGGCCCGCAAAGGGGCTCATCTGGTCGCCCTTGTTGTACTTGTGGTGGATGACGTGCAGCCAGCTGCGGGCAGGGGCAGGCGCAGGTGGGAGGCAACAGCACGGTTGAGCCTGGGCCAGGGAATGCAGGCACAGAGAAAGCGGCAACCCCGGCAGGGACTGTGAAGTGGTAGAGGTGGCCTGTGCTACATCATGGGGGCAAGCCAGGGCCGATCGCCCGGCATGCAGTGCAGCCCCCATGCCCCCTTGGAACCCTTGCTGACACGCCTGCCGCACCTGTAGCCAATGCCCATGTGCAGGATGCGGTGCTGCCAGTAGACAAAGAACTCCACGCTGGTCATGTACAGGGCAAAGTAGAGGACGTAGCGGCCCAGCCCCACGTCGGCAACCCTGCGGGTTAGACGCACCCAACAGCAGTTTGTAGTTAGCGTCGTCTCATGACATGGCTTCAGGGCCACATGCGCCACATGCGCCGCAGCGCACAGCCGCAGCCGAACCCACCCATGGCCACCCCTGGCTTCACACCAGCCGGGCCACCGAGCCAGCAGCACTGGCCAGGCATCCAACGCTAGCAGGCGTCCAACGTTGGCAGGCATCCAATGCTAACAGGCATCCAATGCCAGCCAGTGCGCACCGGGTGTAGGCCATGGTCCACCCCTGCTCCACGCAGTACTCGGTCAGCGTGGGCAGCATGGCGTACAGCGGCATGGCCCACATGGACACCTGAACAGATGGAGGTAAGGGCAAGGCAGGCATCGGCACCGCATGATGCATGGCGGCACGACATGGCACAGCGTGGCCGCACTAAACAACAGCACTCGCACCTCCACCTGCTCCTGCATGCCGGGCAGCGCAGTCATGCGGCGGTGATGCATCCCACGAGCTTTCTGCATCCCTCAAGGAACGTGCACTTCAAGCAGCAGCAGCACACACACGACCCACCTTCATCTGCTCCAGCATGTCGGGCAGCACCGGGATCTCCCCCGCCTTGAACAGCTTGCTGCCTGCAGCGGCCAGAACATGTGCCATGGGGGTCATGTAGGCAGCATGGCAGCAGAGCAGTGGAGCAGAACAGCTGGCGTGCCAAGCAACCATGGAGATGAGACGACAGCAGCAAGCGAACGTGTTGAAGGCAGATGGCAGCGACACCTGCCATCGCCTGTTCGGCGCCCCGCTGCAACGCCCGTTCTTATGTTAACTTGTGACGCAACAGCTGCCGCTGCTCACCAAAGGCAAAGTAGGCGTAGTAGCACCAGACGGCCCCCACGCCAAAGTACAGGGCCATGCACATGATCCAGCAGCGGAACCAGGTCTGCAGGTGGAGGTGGCAGGCAGCAGAAGTGGGTGCGTAGGTCGGTGTGAACGTGCAGCCCATGGTGCCAACGGCAATAGCACAATCGGCAGGCACGAGCAACTACCCAGCAGAAAATGTGGAAGAGGCGGGCGTGCACGCTGCCAAGCATCGCATCAAACCCTGCTGGCAAGGCCGGCAGCCAGCGGCACCGACCTGCACCATGAAGGGCATGGCCTGCTTCACGCCCTCGGGCAGCATCCACGTGACTAGCGAGTTCTTCCAGGCATTCTCCGCAACGATCTCAGCCTGCGGCAGCGCGCGGGACAAGCCGTTGTGGGCAGGCGGCGGGGTAGACTTGAGCGGCGGCGTGCGGAGCGCCCGCGCAGGTTGGGCCGGGCGGCGGCGCCGGCGGCGGGTGGGCGCCCGGCTTGCCACCCCAACAGCCTGGCCGGTTGCCCACTTCAGCTTCCAGTGCGGCCGTCCCGGTGGTGGGGCCGGGGCCCCGGCCCACCTGCAGCTCGCTCCACGGCCTGTGCTGCACCGGTGGGAAGGCCGCGCGCCAGAGGGCGGGCAGATCCACCTTTAGCAGGCTGCCGGGCCGCAGCAGCAGCGTGTCCGCGCCGCCGGCCAGCACAACGGCGCAGAGCGCCGCTGCAAGGGAGGCTGCGAGCAGCTTGCGCATGGCTGCTGCTGATCGAGGGTGGGCGGGGTTGTGGGCGCGATGCGGCGGTGCCAGACTTGAAATGGAGTTTGCAGGAGGCACGTCGCCTGGCCTGAACTTGCATGGGACCGCTCGGCCGACGCCAGGCCCGCCGATCGCGCCCCCAGCGCCAATTGCAAGCTTTGCCGGATTGAACGGCGCAGCCCGCGGGCCGCTGCGCTCGCCAGCTCTTGATTGCTTGCCGGCGCCAGCCTCCACAAACAATCCCGCGCGTTGTACGAACAAGGCTGAATAGGGGCAACAGCCGACAGGCGCCCCACGCGCCTGCGAGGCGCGGAAAGCACGGGGCACCTGCGCGCCGGCCCAGTAGGGCAGCTGCCGGCCCCTGAGAGCCACGCCGGTGAGCGATCAGCGATGCCCGCAATACCGACACTCCCGCCAGCGGCCTGCGGCACCGCCTAGGCTGCCTGTGCGCCGCCGAGAGCCGCCGCCGCCGCCGCCGCCGCCCACCTGTTGCGTTCATGCCGGGCTGCCGTCCGCTGCCCCGCCCCAGCCCTGCGCCCCTGCCTCAACCCTCCCCCATCCAC
>VIYQ01000625.1:0-10365 GCA_009928355.1 Chlorella sp. CH2018
GGGCGGGGGCGGGGGCGGCGGGGGCGCATTGGAGGCGGGGGTTGCAGGCATGTGCAGCGGAGCGGCAGTACTGGGCCAAGTGCTTGGCTGCTTGAGGGGCAGGCAGGGCAGGCACAAGCACATGCATAAGCAGGCAGGGCCCTCCCACCAGGAGGGCTCCGCCCCTCGGCCCCTTGCCCCACTTAAACCCAACACTGCATGCGCACCTGATGGCCACAACGCCCCGGGCGCCAGACAGTGCCTCCAAGTAGTCATCCAGAGGGTTGTCCCTCTCGCTCACTCCAATGGCCGCGGCGATGCCAAAGCCGAACCACATGAGCCCGCCCGCCACTTGGATGATGCAGGCCAGGGGCGAGCTCGCCTCGTTGCTGGCCAACTGCGTGCGCGGCAAGGGGGTGGGTGGGTGCTTGAGAGAGTGCAGGATGGGAGCAGGGAGCGACGGCGGTGTGTTCACATGGTGCAGGCTAGCAGAGCTGCAGCCGCTGAGGCGCAGGGAAGGCTGCCCACCACCGCTCCCCTGCCCCCGGGGCCGCACCGCAATGAGGATGAGCACAAGTCCGGATAGCACGATGGAGGTAGCCGCCACTCCGATCGTGGGGGTGCACATCTGGGCATTGTTCAGCTCGAAGGCGCAGTAGTAACCGATATAGACGTCCACCATGACCCTGGTGCGAATCACGGCGATGGCAATGGCTGCCAAAGTGACCTGCAGGCGGCGGCAGAGGGCGAGCGGTGGGGAGGGGGCGCGGCCGGCGGCGGCGGGCGAGCTGCCGGGCCGATACAGGCGCCGCCGCCTCCTCACCTGAATCAGGCACGCAATGAACTGCCAGACGGCCCTCATGGTGGCAGTGCGCGCGGTGGCAGGAGTTGCCAAGCCGGTGCTAAAGGTGTCCGCACGCGTACAGGCTGGACCAGGTCGACTGCTGTCGTTGCAATTGGTCTGTAGTGGCGAATAAGAGGGAATGTTGAGCGTGGAAGCACTCCTGGAGCTTTGCATGGGCCCCAAGTCCGACGGGTCCCAAGTCCGGCTGCTGCGCGCCATGGGGCTGGCAACATGCTGGCAACCTGTGGTTGCATGAGCTGGGAACAAACCATGGCAACCTGAAACATGATTGCAGTGGGGCGGGCTGGGAGGGGAGCGGCGAGTGCAGGGCATGTGGTGGAGGCAGGGAGCGACCCGCGGCGGCGGCGGCACCTGCGCGGCGAGGCGCGGCCGTCAGTCCGGTGCGGCAACGCATTACGATGGCTCATGAGCTCCTGCCGTGTTGCTGTGGACCAAAGGGATGCTGATTTCAACCACGATCAAAGCTGAATGCTGCCAGGAGCCCACGGCCTGGTGGGTCAGGGAAGGGAGCAGCTGCGGCGTGTGCCGCCCGGCAGCACGCTGAGCTGCCGGCGACGGCGGCGGCGGCGACCCCGCGGGCGTCGGAACGATCCGCGGCGCTTGAAAATACGCGATCGACTTCTTCCTTCGCCATCACGCCAGCAATCACAGCTTGACAGCCGGACAGTGAAGTGTTCGCCGTGGGTTCTGCGTTTTGCGGCCGCTGCAGCCGGCCCACCGAGCAGGAGTGGTAGCGGGCAGCACTGCGAGAACTAGCATGGCCGATCCGGCTGCAGCAGACGAGGCGCCGCCTCCCGCCGCCGCCGCCGCCGTCGCCGCCGCAGCAGCAGCAGATGCCTCAGCTGACTCCAGCGAGGCCAGCAAGCAGCGGCGCAATCGCGTGAAGAAGCTCAAGGCGCAGTATGTGGGCATCCTAGAGCTGGAGCAGCGGGCGGCGGCGGGGCAGCTGCTGGACGCGGGTCAGGCGGAAAAGTTGGCCCGCAAGGCGGCGGTTGCCGCTGAGCTCGAGGCGCTGGGCATGCCTCTCCCAGAGGCGCCGCACCTGCCGCCGCCGCAGCCCCCGTCGGCGGGCGCCTCCAACCGCTCAGCCGCCTTCCAATCAATGGAGGAAGAGATCAGCCAGGAGGAGGTGGCGGCAGCCCTGGAGAAGCTGCTCGTCAGCAACAGCGGCGGCGGCGGGCAGCGGAAGCGGCCAGAGGGGCCCATCTCTCGCGCACTGGCCTACCAGTATGACCTGTTGGAGGCCAACCCGGGGTTTAGGTGGGTGGTGGCTCCCAGTCTGTTTGTGTGCTCTTGTGCGCCCAGCCTGAGCTGCTGAGGAGGCGGCTCTGGGGAGCGGCTGGGTGACGGGAACGGCTCGTCTGCCGCGCCTCCGAAACCCTGCACTGCTCTGCGCTCCTTGCAAGATCTTTTCCTCAAGTCTTTTTCAGCGGCTCAAGTGCACTGCCGGCACCGCTGCCGAAGCTTTCACTTGGCTGATCTGCATCCTATTTTTTGTCGCCTTCATGAGCGTACCTGCATCCTTGCTTCCTTCACCGCCACCCTTCAGCTACTTCATCGCGCTGCCGGCGCCGCTGCCCGACATTGCGGTGCATCTGGAGGACACAATGGGGGCGGTGTTCTTCGAAACCATGCGGCCGCGGGCGGAGGCAGGTGCGGGGCGCAGAGTTCGGGGCACAGAGTGCTGCGGGGGGCAGGCCGCTGCGGGGTCGCGTGCATGCTGTTGCGATAAGCCTGCTAGCCTGTGCCTGCTGCTGACCAGGATTGATGCACGGTGCTTGCAAATACACACCCTCCTAGCGCGCCCTGCTTGCAGGTCAACCCCGGGCGGTCAAGGTCATGTATGAGCAGCTGCTGCCCACGGCGCAGCACACCGGCATACCGCCCATGCAGGCAAGCTGCTGGGGCGGCTCGGCTGGGGTTGGTAAAGGTCTTCGCAGCTGAGCAAGCTCGCCGTTTCAGCAGCCGGGTAGCTGATAGGGCTGTTGAGCTGCAAGCAGCTGCGCAGCCTCGCAGGGGTGGGAGTGGGGGATCAGAGTGCGCTTGCTCGGGCACCCACCCTGCCATGCTGTACTGCAGCACCTGCTGCCCCTGCTATGCATGCTGACCTACCTCGTGGCGACTCCCCATGCACTGCCCGCAGCTGCGCCTGCAACTGCTGGCTGAGTATGGCATTGATCCAATCACAGAGCAGGTGGGCGGCAGCCGCGGCTGTGAGGCAACGCAGACCCCAAGGCAGCAGCTGGTGTCAGGTCCTGGGCAGCAGCAGCAGCACAGCTGAGCTGACCTGGCTGCCTGGCATGGACTGATGAAGTAGACCCACTCCTTTCACCATGCACATCTCTCGCAAATTGAACGCGCAGGTGGTACCCGGCAGCGAGGAGGAGCGGCTGGCCTGGCTGCGCAGCGTGGTGCCGGTCGCGGAGCAGCGGGCGGCGCAGCGGCAGCTGGCCCAGTCGGACCGTTTCAAGGCTGGGCGGGCAGGCAGGGTGGTGTGTGGCACGCGGGGGCAGCGCCGTGGCCGGTAGCAGGCAAAGGGTGCAGCAGCAGGCTGGCGGCCGCGGCCGCTGTTGTGCCCGCTGTACCGTCCTGCCCGCTGAGCGCTTGAGAGCTTTGTGCGCGCGTGTGCACGAGTGTTACCAGTTGATAGCACAAGCATGCGCTGCACTTGGGGTTGGTTGCTTGTTCAAATGGTGGAATCCACATCCCCTGAATGCCTCAACACTGTGTAACCTAGCTCTGCACCCTTGCCACAGCTCCAGACAGAGCACCCTCCTTGCCACAGAGGCGCCTATCCCGTTGACATCATTGTGGCATGCAAGCTAGTGTGCAGCTGCCAGCGGTGCGGGGAGCTGTGGAAGGAACTGCCGCAGGCGCGCGGCAGGTTGCAAAGGGTTCTGGGAAGCCAACCGCTTTCATGGCAACCTACTGGATGGCTGAACCAGCAGCATGAGCAATGCTGCCTGCGCAGGCAACCCAATGCAGCATGTTGGGTCTGAGGCGCGGCGAGCTGGCGCCACTCAGCGGGAACTGGTGTGAGGAACCGGCTACCCCAGTGCCGCAGTGCCGGCTCCCGATTTCAGCTTCTGATGAGTTGCTAGCGCGGTAACAATGGGAAGCACCGCCCAGCGCCCTTCAGGGCGGTCGCTGTTGCTGCTTTGCCTCCTGCTCATCCTGGCCGCGGCCCAGGGCGCCTCTGCGGCAGCAGTTCTTAGGCCTCTGGCTCCCAGGTAAGCCACTTGTACAGCGGGATGGGCGATGCGCACGCTGTGCGCGGTTCCGGAGGTCCGCCGCAGAGCTCTCTTCGGCGAACACGGCTGCCGCCGCCCTTGATTTGGCCTTGAAACTGCCACAAATGCGACCAGCATAGCAGACACAGCCTGCGCAGCCTGCGGATGCCCACCTGCCCGCCGAAGTATCCCCGCCGCTCTCTACCGCCCCTCGCGCCGCACTCACACCACTCTGCCCCTGCCCTGCTCGCTGCAGCGCTGCTGATGGGACCTTCCCATCGTCATCTGCCGGGGGACCCGTGGCTGCTGGGCTAGCCAGTGCCAGCCGCTGCCCCCTGCCCGCCCTCTACGTGGTGACCACGCTGCCGGGTATCTGCAACGACCGCGCTTTCCAGAGCGCACGCGCCAAGTTTGCCGCCGCCCTGGCTGCTGCGGCGGGATCTGGTGCGCAAGCTTTGGCCTACAGCAGGGAGCATGTGGAGCAGTGCCATGTGGCATGCTGCTGGCAGTGCTGCCCCAGCAGCAGCGGCCGCGTGCCGCCGCTCTTCCCCCTCGCGCACTGCTGGCCACACACGCGGCATGGAGTCAGGAATCCACTGGCAGCCACCATGCCTCTCCTGCACCCCGCTCCTGCACAGGCACGGTTGTTCGCCCGCGCTACATTGAAGACGAGCAGGAGTTTGGTGCCCTCTCCGTGCACACTGTGGTGCTGTTCACCGGCACCGGCAGCTGGGGCCAGGCCACCTGGCTGCGCCTGCAGCTGGAGGGCAACGCATCCCAGCTGTTTGATGCCGCCACGTTTGGCGCCGTCTACGTCCGCGCAGTGTCGGCCCCTTACCTGGTGCGTACACTGCACTGCCGTGGATGCGCCTCGCAGTGACCGACGACAGTGCAATCTACACTTTGGGGGGATCTCTGCTGCTGCCGGTCATCCGCCGACGGCGCCAGCCCTGCCACCCATGTGCTTCCTCAGCTGGTGGCTTGGCTGGCGGCCCGCTCCTCACCAAAGGCAAACCCCATTGCCTGACGTCTTTTTCAACCTGGTATCACTTGGCCCATGCCCAATCTTCCTCCGCCCAGGCGCTGGCGAGCGGCGAGACATACGCCCCCGCCCAGCTGCCGCCTGCCACCATGGCGTCAGCCATGTTCTCTCTGGCCTGGCCCAAGGACCGCGCCCCAGCCTCCATCGGCGACGCCCAGCTCCAAGCATTCATCGCTGTCGTGAAAGCATACCTGCCAGGGGCGGTGATGCACGTGACTCGCCACATCAGCGAGTGCACCTGCACCAGCAGCTGCAGCCGCGGCCAGCACAACCGCCGGCGCTCCATCCTGGCCGCTGCCGTCAAGCCCAGCCACTACCCGAGCACCTGCCCTGGCCGTGTGGTATTCAACGCTGTGGTGGCAGCGCCAAACCGCGCCCAGCTGGCCCAGCTGGTGCGCCTCGTGCAGACCCAGCCTGGCGCCATCTGGCCGCAGCGCAAGGTGAGGCGGTGCACGGGCCCTCCGCAGCCGGGAGAGGCTGGCTAGTTGATCATGGTTATGCTGAGTGCTCACGTTGGAAAGGCCGCGGCACAAGCCCAGCTTAGCGCACACTTTGGAGGTTATTTTTTCTTTCTTTCTTTTTTTTTTACCGCACACTTTGGAGGTGTGCCGCCTCGCGTCATGCTATGGAAATGGCTGCTCCCCCTGCCCTGCAGTTTGGCAAGCTGGAGGCCGAAGGCCTGAGCGGCATCCGCCTGGTGCCCATCAAGGGATACTCCTCTCCGCCTGGATGCCAAGCTGCCTCGCCCTCGCCCTCGCCCTCACCCTCACCGTCACCCTCGCCCTCGCCGAAGCCTCAGCTGCCCAAGCCTGTGATGACTGGGGCTCAAGCCCTCACCGCCACTACTGCCACCGTCACAGGCGCCCCCCGCCCCGGCCTCACTTGCAAGCAGGCGAGTGTCTGCGTTTGCAAACGCTGCAATTGCTGGCCATCCCGTATGGACTTTGCATGGCCAGGACTTGCAACAATTGTCCACATGCGCGCCAACCGTGCACATCATGTGCAGAGATAGCTGAGGCGCCAGCACCACCACATGGCCTTGCAAGTTGTCTCGGCGCGCGCCTGCGTGCATGGTTGTCCCACTCACGCGCCACACCGCCCACCACTTCCTGCACTGCAGTACATCTTCCAGCTCAAGCCCCAGTCGCCCTCAAAGGTGGCGGCAGTCGCCTCTCCGGCTGTGGACTCCCCTACGTACACCTTCAACTCCCTGGCGGCTAGCACCCGCTGGCTGGCCTCCGTGACCTGCATCACACCCAGCGGCGTGCGCGTGTCCAGCAGCAACACCCTGCCCCTCACCACACCCAGCGCCAGGTGCGCCCCTGCCGTGCGTGGGCTGCTTTTTAAGGTTGTCCGCAGGGCAGCAGGGGCAGGGCAGAAGGGGAGCCGGTGGTCTTGGCCGCTGAGCAGCCGATGCACCCCTGTAGCAAGTGCTGCTCCAACTAAGCTCCAAATGCCCTCCACCTTCCCGTGGCCCCGCAGCTCTTTCGCTATCCTGGCGGCCAACCCAGCCTCCCCTACCACCGCCACAGTGCTGCTGGGCCCGCTGAGTAGCGGCAAGCCTCGCTCCTACAGCGTGCGCGCCTGCCTGCAAGGATCACCCTCCAGCTGCAAGGCCCTGCAGTGCACCTTTGTCTCTTGCGGGCCCCTCGGCGTGCTGGCTTCCGGCAAGCGCTACACCATCACCGCCAACGCCACGCTGGCCAGCGGCAGCCGGGTGCGCGCCTCCAACACACTGGTCCTGGCCATGCCAGCCACCACCGCACCCGTGCTGCTGTCCGCCAACCCTGTCAGCCTCACCAAGGGCCGGGCGACGGCGGTGCCGCCCTCCACCGGCGCCTGCTCCAACTACTTCTGGGTGTTTAGCCTACTGGGCAGCGGCACCCAGGTCAACGCCACCACCACCACCCTGACCGCCACAACCGCCGCCGGATCCCTGGTGCCCGGCGGCATTTACGAGGCCAAGGTTGCCTGCGTGCGCAGCGGCCGGGCGGCAGCGGCCGGCCGCTCCCTGCGCCAAACCACGCTCGAGCTCGGGCCCTTCTCCAACGCCCTACGCTTTGTGATGCCAGCACCCGGTGCTCCCGTCGTCGAGGCCAAAGCTACGGGCGCCACCACTGCTGCCGCAACCATCCAGCCTCCGCCTGGGTTCACCCAGCGGTTTGAGCTGACGGTCTGCGCGCTGGGCGGCAGCTGCCGGAAGGTGCCCTGTACCACGCCCGCCAACTGTGCATTGACTGGGCTCGACCCCGGCACAACTCACAGCGTGACTGCTGTGGCATTCAACGCCGCTGGTGCCGCGAGCGCGGTCAGCAACGCCGCCACCTTCACGACATGCCCCGCTGACCGGCCCCTCGCCTGCGGCGGGACTTGCATTGCGGCCAACAGCTGCTGCAACAGCGAGCCCGGTGTGGGGACGCGCTGCGCTGCGCCCCTGACCTGCCCGGCAGATGGCAAGCTGTGCGGTGAGCAGTATCCCTTGCTGTGCCCTGGGGCTTTGCGGCCGCTGCTGCCCTGCTGCTGCCCTGCTGCTGCCGCCGCCGCTACTCTGTCGCCGGTGTCGCCGCTGCCGCTGGGTTTTGAGCCGGGAATGCCAGTAGGGTGCAGACATTGGAGAGATTGCAGAAATCTTGAGATCCCTGCCCTGACCCAGTGGCTCCTCCTGCCACCCGGAACGCAGCCTGCCCCGCCGGCAGGGTCAAGTGCGGCAGCTTATGTATCGATCCGACTTCGCAGTGCTGCACGACAGACACCAGCGTTGGTGTCAAGTGCGGCACATCCACCGTGTGCCCCGCCGACGGATCGGCCTGCACAGGCGGTGAGGCGGCGGCCCATGTGCTGAGCCGGCCTTCAGTGCCCTGCTGCACAGCAGCTGTGCAGCTGCTGCAAACAGCTGTACCAACTTTGCGTCGGCTTGCTTTCTCATCAGCAATGGATGCACACTTACTTTCCCACCAACCAGCTGCTGCTGCTTCGATACTTCCTCACAGGATGCCCCACAGGCAGGGTGAAATGCGGCAGCAGCTGCATCACCGCCTCGCAGTGCTGCAAATCTGACACGAGCGTGGGACTCAAGTGCACGGCACCGCTCTCCTGCCCTTCGGACGGTGCTGCCTGCGGTAAGTTGAGGGCTGGAGCATGGCCAGTGTAGCATCCTGGGCGGGTGCAGCAGGGCAGGTCATCATGATATCTCAGGTGGGCCACCGTGGCTGTGACCTCCGGCTGCGCATTGCCCAGCTGATGACGTTGGCCCCTGCCACGCCTCCCCCGGTGCGCAGCCTGCCCCTCAGGCCAGGTGCCATGCGGCAGTACATGCATCACGGCAGCCTCCCAATGCTGCGCCAGCCAGCCCAGTGCCGGCAAGCCGTGCGCAGCCGGAACTGCCTGCTCTGGTGACGGCGGCACCTGCATCACCCCACCAAGTAAGGCAGTGGCCCGGCTCTTTCACTCCTGCGGAGGCAGCTTGCAAGTTGGGTTGCCGTCACAATGTCGTGAAATGAGCAGTATGATTTGCGCCCTCGGGGCCTCCCACCGTGCGTTCCTTGCTGCACCTGAGTGCAGGCTGCTCCTCCGGCAAAGTTCAGTGTGGTGCCGCATGCATCAATCCTGCCACGGAGTGCTGCCAGTCTGACCCAACCGTGGGCTTGAAGTGCGCCGCACCTCTCTCCTGCCGTTATGATGGAGGCACTTGCGGTGAGTGGCCAAGCCAGCCTGTCATGCGCCCGTTTGTCTGCAAGTAGCTGATGAGCGCAGTGCTTGCTCTCACTCAGCTTGCCGCTGCTTGCATGCATGTACGCAGGCTGCCCATCATTTGGTGAGAAATGCGGAAACCAGTGCATCAGTGGCTCTGCATGCTGCGCGACCGACCCGAGCGTGGGCGTGCCATGCACGTTTGCATGCTCCAAGGATGGGGGCACGTGCTGCGGAGGATGGGGACCCTGCGGTGAGTGATCAGCCCACCTGCCACGCACTTGGATGCATCCACCTATTAGCTTGCTCAAAAGCAAAGGTTTGGAAAGGGGTATAGCCTCATACGGACAGACAGGGCACGGGGGACTGTGCTGTTAGCCAGATGGGACGGGATTGGCGCACACGAACCGCTGCAAGTTGGTGGATGCACGCCCCCACTCTGCTCTCCCACCAGCTACTTGCTGCTGCTTACATACTTGTGCGCGCAGGCTGCCCCACCGGGCAAACTCGCTGCTGGGACCAGTGCATCGATCCGCGCACTCAGTGCTGCAAGGGAAACCCAAGCCTGGGCCTCAAGTGCCCCGCGCCGTTCGAGTGCCCCTCCACCGGCTCTTCTGCCTGCAGTAAGTTGCCAGCTGCGGCAGGCTGTGGCGCTGCGGCAGGCTGTGGCCCTGCGGCAGGCTGCTTGGCCTGATCTGTGTTGGGGCTGTCGCCTCGCACAATCCCGGCATCTGTTGGTATCCTGCTCTTTGCTAGCTGATGCCACCTCCCCCTGCTGTGCCTCCCCGCTTGTGCAGCCTGCCCCCCAGACAAGGCCCCCTGCGGCAGTACATGCGTCACGCCATACCAATGCTGCAAGACCGACCCCACCGTGGGCTTGAAGTGCGGGGCGGGCCAAGTCTGTCAAGCCGACGGAGGTGCATGCGCCAGCCAATCCGGTGAGACCACGGCCCTGCCGTTGCGGTTGGAGCCTGGGTCGCACGGCTACATGGCGGCGGCCACTTCCGCTTGTGCTCAATGTTTGGCTGCCTGCCTGGCTTCAACATGCTCCAGCGTGCCCGCAGTGCTGCTAGTGCTGCAGCGGCTGCGGTTGGTTTCGTGAAGGGCTTGTTCTGTACACGCTGTGTTGTGGGTTCAACCTCACACCATCTGCCTTCTGTTGGCCCAGGGGCACTACTCAGTGCATTCTGCCCCCCCGACACCTGCAGCCTGCCCCTCTGGCGAGATTGATTGCGATGGAATCTGTATCAAGCCGGACACGTGCTGTAAATCGGACAGCAGTGTGGGCGTCCAGTGCATTGGCGGCCTGGTCTGCACCAGCGACGGTGGAACCTGCGGTAAGCTGGGCGGCAGGGACGTGGTGCCACTGTAGTTTGTTTTGGTAGACATAGCGTGGTGCGGTGTGTGCGTTGCTGTGGTATGCGATGTGCGCTGCTATGGTGTGCGCGGTGTGTGGGTGAGGCTGTTTAGGCCGTGTTGTGCAGCTGTGAGTCGGTGAAGCGGCACAGCTGCGCAGCACAGCGCCTCACCCCACCCCACCCCACCCCACACCCACCCCC
>VIYQ01000626.1:0-11707 GCA_009928355.1 Chlorella sp. CH2018
GGCGGGGATGGGCTGGGCGGCGGTGAGCGCCGCCAAAGACTGGGGGGTGGGCGCCGGGGTGCAGGGCTGGGCGGAGGTGGGCGCCGAGGTGGCGAAGGGCTGGGAGGAGGGCTTCTTCGGAGGCTGCACAGCATGCAGAGCAGTGAGGGAATTCAAGCAAGAACAAAAGCGTGATGCCGCCCTGGCCAGATGTGCCCCCTCGCCATCCCTGCACAGCACATGCACACACCTGGAGGGGCTGGTCGTGGTGGCATCCACGGTGCCCAGGCTGGCGGTGCCGCTCACACCCGTGCCCAGCGCCGTCACCAGGCCCGCGGCCGGCTGCTGTGCGTCCACCAGCAGGGTCAGGGCCCCAGCGGTGCCGGCCGCACCAGGCGGGAAGGTCACAAACACTTCAACGCCGCTGCCTGCCACCGGCAGCACCAGCACCGTGGGCGCTGTCCTGGCTGGGGCACCGTGACTGGTGAGATAGCTGTTGATTGCTGTTGTCAGGTTGGCTGCATCCCGGGCACCTGCGGCTGGGCCACTCAGCGGCAGCACCACGGTTCGTTGACTGGTAGGGCTGTTGATGATGACTGCTGCCTCCGAGTTTTGAAGTGTGCTGCGAAAGGAGACGGGCATAAGTTAGAATGGCCCTGAATATTGTGCCCCTACAAGGGAGCAAACTCGCCACACAGGACAGAAGCCAATCCACTGGCGCTCACCCAGTGACATAGTCGCCTGTCACAGCAAATGGGTTGCCCAGAACCAAGTCGTTGTCTTGCGTGGCACTGATGAGCGAGTTGACGAGAGATGTGAGCGGTGCCTCGGCATCTGCCAGGAGTGTGAGTGCACCGGCGGTGCCGTTGCTGCCGGGAGGGAAGCTGACTGCTAAGTCGACTCCGCCGGCAGTGGGCATGATCACAGGTGAAGGCCGAGGGTCAGTTCTGACGGCGCGGCTGTCCAGGTAGCTCAGGATGGACGAGGTAAGGCTGGTGGTGTCCCATGCATTGGTGGCGGGGCCGGTGAGTGGCAGCACCACAGTGCGGATAGCGGTGGTGTCGGCTGTAACAGTTGCCTCCTGCTCATCATCCACCAGGCTGCAGTGTGAGCGAGGGTGCCACAGGAAGCAGCATCACTCGCCTCGTGCGCAGGCATTGTCGCACAACAACAGCGGCAGCCAAAGTGCTCAGAGGCGCGTTGCTCAGACACACAGCACATGCGACTGCCAGGCAGCCCCTGACTGCCCAGTACGTCAGATGCATGCTCACTTGGGAGGTGGCAGGGGTGCTGAGGTCTTCACCGTGACACCGTACTCTATGTCTGTGTATGTCACCACGGGCTCTTGTGTTCCAGGAATGAAGGTGAGCGATGGGCCGTTGCAGTTGTTTGCGTCATCCACGCGGTTGCTTCCCACGTTTGACCAGTACTGGCCATCCCACATCTTCACGAATATCTGTGTGTGCGGAGCCAGCCAACAAGGCACAGAGTGTTGGGAGTTGGTGGCACGGAGACCAGTGAGGTTGAGCAAGGCCAGCCTAGCGAGGCCACATTGCGGTATGCATGGTGCGGCACACTAATGCAAAGTCGGCTTGCCACACCACTCACCCGCAGACCAGCGCCATCGTCTTGGTAAGCATAGTACAGGACGCCGTTGGCATCGAAGGCCAGATGACTCCAGTAGGCCCTGCCAAACGACAAACCCTGCTGTCCAACAGGCTCCCAGCCAGAGGCAGTTGAACCGGTGTACCGCAGGACGCTGCCTTTGTATCCCAGTGACACGTCCCCTGTTGCAACGTAGGGAGTGCTGCTGCTGTCCACCGCAAATCCCAGGAATGTGCCTGTAATGAAGTTGGGGGCCCCGACTGTCGACCAGGAGGCACCATCCCACCGGCGCACAGTGACAGAGCCTGCACAGCATGAAGACCGCGGTGAGCTTCATTGAATGGGAAACCGCATGCCACAGGAGCAGACCAGGGGGGGTGCGGCTGTGCATAAAGCGAAACCAGCCGGCCAGCGCAGAGCCTGTGTTTGGGGTTGAGATGTGTGGCATGCACATAAAGGTGCCGTCCCAGAAGCAAATGCAAACAGAACAGCCCCCCTCACGGCCCCAACACACCGGTGCCGCCAGGAATGAACGCTGTGTAGATGGAGCCATTCGGTGCCAGCGCCATCTGGAGCATGAGGTTGTTACTGTTGGATGAGCAGGAGGCGGGGAGGGTATTTGGGAGTGGGGTGGTGAGTTGGTAGTGAGAGGGGCACCACTGGCTGCGGGTGAGCCACCGCGCAAGCAACTGCACGCGGGAGCGCAGGAGGATGGCGCTTACTTGCTGACGATGCCGCCCACAAGCGAGGTTGGGTCGCCAAGCACAGTCCAGCCTGCGCCATTGTTTCTCAGCACGACAGCGCCGATGGACGCGTCGTTGACGGCGTACCCCACAAACATGGTGTTGTCGGGGGCGAAAGCCAGATTGATCCAGCCACGTAAGGGCCCGATCGGGGCGAAATCCCCCATCGTCTCCCACCGCCCACGCTTGGCCCGCCTGACTAGCAGCTTTTGTGTTGCGGTGTCGCCGATGGCGAAGTGCAGAACGCCCTTGCTGTCAAAAGCCATGCTGCCGCCGTAATCGCTGGTTGGCCTGGGCCATGCCGTCCAGCCGATGCGCTGCAAAGGGTGGGGCGCAGCAGCATTGACAGCCTCAGAGTGGGGTGAGGAGGTTGCTCAGGCAGTCAGGCGAGAAGGCAGGGGCAGATGCCATCCTGGCTGACTGCTGACTGCCGTGGGCTGCATTAAAAGGTGTGACGCCGCAAGACAACAACACAGCAGTCTCGGCGTCCAGCAGGATTGTGGCATGCTAGGGGGACGCCTTGCTTGCCTGCCATGCCGTGCCGTTGAACCTGCAGGCAGCGGTTACGGGGAAACCACCAGGTCAGCCTTCTGCTTTTGTTGATTTGCCAGCCTGTGGGGGCATCTTGTGCAGTTGCAATGGCGCGCATGCACAGCAAAGCTGGACAGCTGTGAAGCCGTAAACACCAGCGCCCATCACACCTGGATACAACAGGCACGCCCCCGCCGCCGTTGTCTGTGTAGGCCCTGTGCAGCGTGTTGCGATGGTCGAATCCAAAGCCGATGCCCCAGCTCCACCCCGCAAACATGCGCTTCTCTACAACAGTCCAAGTCAGTGGCGGCTTGCAGAGGCGGCCGGCCGTGGTGCCATTGAAGCGTGAGGCATACTGGCTGAAGATGACGGGGATGTCGTCAGCGGACGCTGCAAGGGGCACAGGGAAGTTGGACGGGAAGTTGAACAGGTGTCAGGTGCAGAGGTTGTACAGGAGCAGGCAGGTAGAGTTCCGCAAGCGTGGATTGAGGGAGGCTGGCAGTCAGACGGTAACAGCCAGCCACGTCTGCCACTTGCGCAAGGTGGCAAGCAGCTGGTCAATGAGGATCCCCAGCAGTATGCAATAACAGCCTGCCGGCGGCTTGAAAAGCTGGCAAGAGGGCTTGCCTGTGTCATTGAGGAACATTACTGGACCCACGTCGGCTTGCAGCCACCCAGTCGGTCCGCGATAGTCCACCCCGATGGAAAAATCAGATGTACCTGAACGCGGTGGGGTGCGGGTGTGAAGGTTGAGTTAGAGCTTGGGAGATGTGAGAAGGAAGAGTACGCCGGGTTCTCAACGGCGTGCCATGCGGGCACCAGCCAGCCCTCGTGCGCTCGGTAGGCGGGGGGCACAAGCGAGTTGTGCGCCGCCTCCTCACCCCACTGGATTCCGGGCTGAAAGTTTGAGTAGGAGGCCTGAGCGAGAGTGGGTGCGGGTGCAATCAAATCATGTGAGTGGAAGCTGCCTGCTTCCAGAATGGAATGGCATGGCAACGGCTGCACAATCAGCTGGCTGCCGCCGGCTTCTCGGCGCAAGCATTACGTAGCCCCACAAACCAAACAGCCACACTGAGTAGCAACAGAATCCAACCAGGAGGCTCACCAGCACGCTGCCCTGCCAGTAGAGGGATAACGTGTTTTCATTTTTGGTCACTGCAACAGGGGATGGAACAGAGCCATGATGAGCTGTGCGCAAAAGCCGCCAACTTGATGAGCTACTGCAGCACCCAAAGACGCGACTTACCAATCATTTGCTGCCAGCATGCTTCTGGAGGGATCTGAGGGTTGGCATACTCGTGTAGTTCGCTGCCTAAACTGCCGTACTCCCAAAACTGAAAGAAAGAAAAAGAAAGAAGACGCCCTGAGGCGTGGATTAAGGAAGCGGGCGGGGCGAGGTGGCCGAGGGCCAGGCCCCTCCCGCTACCAACAATCCCAAAACTGCATGAGTTCTAGCCACAACAAAGCTATGTATCCGACATTCCAGACTGAATCAAAGCACCGCTGTGGCAGAAAGCAAAGTTTGTGAGGAGCAAGCGCTGCTAGTCTAGTGGTTTAACAGCTTGGAACGACCCCAAACCAAACAGGCAAGCGCTGCTGGCAGCCTGCCACTCACCTTCCTGGTCTCCCACCTGCATGCGGCGGCAGTGTGGCGGCATCACCATCACTTCTATCGCAATTGGTCTCTGAGAGCAGGCACATGCAAGCCATCTGTGTTGCACGCTCTTCTGCCTGCGTTTGCAAACTGCCCTCCCAAGCACTCACACAAGCTCATTGAGGAAGTTGCCAGAATTGCGGTTCAACGTCAGCAAGATCTTCCCCTGGTCGGAAGGGCGGAAGTCCCTGGAGCGCGCAGGGGGAGTTTGAGGTGGATTTGGGATTGGGAGTACACTGCACTAAGACCCGCAACCACTGGTGCAGCCAGTTGGCCTGTCCCGACCGCAAATGGCAACGCCCGCTACCCACCTGTACCAAATGGCACCTGTAGTAAGATGATGGGGGGGGGCATGGGTGTGGGTGACGGAAGGAATGGGAGCATGTGGAGAAGTTGTGCAGACAGCAGCCGGCAATTGGAGCCCAAATGCACACGGTGCAGCTGGCAACTGCATGGCATGCTGTGCCCCTTGCACCCCTGCCCCGCACCCACCGGTCCATCGCTGCCCATTGGTGCTGCCCAGCGTTCCGACGGTCAGGCTGGATCGGTAGGCCCGTGAGCTGACACCGTTGAAGGACAGGTAGCCGTTAGGGCTGGCAACGACATTGGTAAGGACAACGTCGTTGCCCTTGCCACTTGAGTCCTGGGTGAGTGGCAACAGTTCCCGGGCAGCGGTGGTAAGAAGTGCAGCTTCGAGGTGTTCAACTCTTTTCAGTGAAGCGCCGCCCGCCCTAGCCTTACCGCCCAGGTGGTGCCTGACACGCCAGTGGCAGGGTCCAGCAGCAGGGTGCTGCGTGCCTTCACCTCATCCCTGCAATGCAATGCAAAAAGGCACAAAGCAGTTGCAATGCCATGCGAGTGACGGGTTCAATTCCAACAAGTGCCGGAACCTGGCCGGCGCCTTGCCTCACCAGGATGTTGCCGCCCCAGTGATTGGCAGCAGCGCAAGGGAAGCCAGCAGCAGGGCTGGCACTATGGACCGGGATGCGTGCATACGCTGCAGGGGCCGTGCTTCAAGCTTGGCTGGGCATGCCCGGGCAGCGAGCAAGCCTGCGTCTGCGCCTAAGGGTGAAGAGCACACAAGCCGGGAGAGCGGCATTCAATCTCTGAGTGGTGTTGCTCAGCAGCTAATCGCTGGCCCGTGGTTGCATTGAGTGTTCAAAACCGCGACATGCATTCGCTAGCTGGCGGCGCAGAGTCCCGCCGGTCGGCGGGCCGCCGCCCCCGCAAGCCGACCGCAACGCTAAACTCCACCGCGCGCACCTGCAGCCCAGCTGCCTCCCAGCGCGGGTCCTTATGTGCTTGGGGAGCGCTGGCCACGTGCAGCTCCCTCGTGTTCGCTTCTGTCACGACTTGTGTGCACACCTGTGCCTGTAGGCCCGGGCCTCGCTCCGCCGCTTCAGCTCAATCTCGCAGTCCCTACAGCCTGTTGAGCTGGGAATCCGGCGCGCCTGTGAGTCGGTTTGCCAGGCCGCGGCCCCTCGCGGCCCAGAACTCGTCAGGGCGTGTGTGTGGTGCGCGCTTGAGTCCGCGAGGTGTCTTTGGAGTACAACGGAGCTCAGTAATGCGATAAGTCAATGCAGCCACAGACAGAAACGTTGCAAGCAGCACTGCTGCCCGCTGCCACCCTGTGCCGGGCACCACCTTGAGCTTGATTTCAATATCCAGGGCCACACCTTTCGCACACAATGGCATGCCATGGCATGCAGGATCGTTTGCATTGTGCATCGGCAGAGCACAAGCACAGTGCGCCCCAGTCACAGCTTACTAGGTCCAGCCCAGCCATGCCGCCAGTGCCGCTTGCGTCCCTGCCTAGCCAGCATGGCCGGCCGGCCAGCTGGCTTGGCTCACCATCTCATGCCTGCTTGTATGCAGAGGGTCGCACATTCTAACAACATGGCAGCAATCGCATGAAAGTGCCGCAGCTCGCAACCAGCCTAATGTTCACTGCAGGGGCAGGCCAGCAACCTGGTGCGCACGGCTGGCCATGTGAGCTTCACATTTTTTTGCTGCCAGGCAGGCATCCGTCCAGCGCTGCTGGGGACACATGCTCGCTGGTGAGCCAGTTGCCAGTGTCACATTTCAGGGGCAACTGTTTCATAACTTGGTGGGAGAGCAGAGCCGGGACGGATAAGCAGCAGACGCAGCAGTCAAAAGGGGGCAAAAGAATGCAGGCAATGCTGGGGCGCTGCGCGCCAGCGGCAATGTGCCGCCAGGTGCGGCATCAGCCCATGCATAAACTGGTTTCATTTCATGGTGTGGTGGCATGATATACGGAGGGGGGGCACACACTGAGGAGCTGGCTTGCCTGCCTCACATCTCGAATGGGAACAACATGCTGCTGCTTGTGATGCCACAGCTTGATGGGTCCACTTTGGTCGCCCGCTGCCTTACACGTTGAAGCGGAAGAGCATGATGTCTCCCTCCTGCACCACATACTCCTTGCCCTCCAGCCGCAGCAGGCCCTTCTCCTGCAATGGCATCCCATTGGGCAGAGGAGCAGCAGGTCAGCTGGGGCCTGGGGGAGCCAGGGAAGGGCAGAAGGTGTGCAAGTATGAGCTGGCCGCCCAACCGCAGTGGGCGAGCAAGCACCCACCTTGGCCGCGCCAAAGCCGCCAGCAGTGACATAGTCGTCATAGGCCACAGTCTCCGCACGGATGAAGCCCTTCTCAAAGTCTGCGGCCAGGGCACCATGTGGGCAGCCAAGATGGGCAGCAGCTTGCAAGGGCGTGTGCCCTACCGGCTGCACCGGTACACAACCGCACCCATCCTGACTGCCTTGCCTCCCAGCCCACTTGTGCACCAGTATGAATGACGCCAGCAACCTGCGGTGTGGCACGATTTACCCTTCCCGCGCAGGGAGCAGCACTGGGCACACCCTGGGCAGCAGCCACCGCTCCCAGTCCCCTCACCTGTGTGGATGACGCCAGCGGCCTGCGGCGCGGTGAAGCCTTCCTTGATGGTCCACGCGCGCGTCTCCTTCTCGCCACTGGTGAAGTAGGTCAGCAGGCCCAGCTGCTTGTAGGTGGCCCTGCAGCCGCGATGGCAGGGTAAGAGCAGCAGGGGATCAGCAACGCGAATGCGCCTCGTCTCGTTTGAGTGCGTGAGCATGCCTATGCATGCAGGTGGCGCAGCGTAAAAACACATGACGGTGAGATCGCTTGCGTCCGGCAATCGGCATGTCGGCTGGCTGTGCGGCAGCATGAACAGCATGAGCAGCGGCGGTCGGGCGGCTTGCTTGGGCAAGGTGTGCTGCACAAGTGGGCGCCGCCACCGCCACTGCCGCTGCTGCTGCTGTCCACAGCAGCACATGCAGATGGCATGCCCAACAGCCTCGCACCGGATGAGCGACTTGAGGCCGCCCTCCTGCACGCCCAGAGCCTCAAGGTACTCTGCTGCCTCCTCCTTGTCCAGCCCATTCAGCTCCGCCTCAACCTGCAAAGTGGATAGTGTCCAGCGGGGTTGGGACTCTTGCAACTGTAGCACGAAACGCTGCTGCAACAGCGACAGGGGTGGCGAGCGGCCTCCTCCCTGCCCAGCTCCTCATCCTCCGCCTCAGGCTGAGACACACATGAACCCGAAAGAACTCAGCAGTCCGAAAGCATTCGGCACGCAAGCCGCAGGCTTAAGCCCCAGGCTGCTCTGCCGTCTGCATGCATCGCACTAGCACAACAGGGGTCGGCTGCCCAGCAGGGAGAGCCATATGACAGTAGTTGAGCACGCCGCACCTGCGCAGACACCACCACCACGCCGCTGCCCTCCTCGGCCGCCTTTGCCTGCAATTGCTGCACGGCAAGCAAGGGCAGGGTGCGAACAGACTTGTTGGCCAGCCGGCAGTGCAGGGCTGCGGCACATGAGGTTGCTCCACTAGAAGCTTCTGCTTCAGCCGCACCGCCCAACATCCACATCCACAAATCCACCCACGCAACACGCACGCCGGTGCCTGCACAGCACGGCTGCCCCGCTCTCGGCAGCAAGCGGGCGGCAGCGCGCTCCGCTGCTGAGCAAGGCTGCCCAGCACTGAGGAGCTAGGGGGACTGCTGATGCCACTGACCTGCACATACTTGTTCTCCTCGGGAGAGGCAAGGTCGTCCTCTGCCACGTTGGCGGCATAGACCATGGGCTTGGAGGTCAGCAGGCACAGCCCCTTGACTGCAGCACAGTGCGACGGTGGGCACACCAGACTGATCGTCAGCAGGCTGGGGGTCCAGCGCAGATGTTGTGGCATTCGGCCAGCAGCAGCAGACGGCACTCAGCCAGCATGCATGCAGCAGCGGCACCACCATCACAAGGGACTGTGCACAGGTGGCGCACCCAGCTCCGCCTCCTCCTCGCTCAGCTCCACGCTGCGTGCCGGCTTGTTCTGCTCGAGGGCCGCCATGATGCGCTGCAGGGCCGCCGCCTCCACCTCGTTACGCTTCGCCTCCTCGCCGCTCTTGCCTGCAGCGGGAGGGAGGACACGGGAGTGCAGAATGCATCAGAAACTAGCAGGAGAGGGTGGCACATGTCAGTCAGGCTTGCCTCCTCGCTGCTGCTGCCTGCAGCTTGGAGCGCAAAGGCGGGCTAGCCTATCCAGCTCGGCTCTCTGCTGCCCGCAGCTCTTCCGGTGCCAACCAAACGCAGCAGGGTCGCTGGGCGCAACGTGACCATGTGCCCGTGCCAGGCCGCTTCAGCCCAGTTCAATGCTGCCTCGCCTCAGATCCCACGTGCGGCAATAGAATGCAATCAAGCATGCAACACAGGAGAATGCACTCAGGCGCACCCTTGGTCTTCTTCAGCCGCTCCAGCCGCTTCTCTATCTGCGTGATGTCCGCCAGCGCCAGCTCAAAGTTGATCACGTCTGCGGGGGCACAAGCAGTAAGACAAGTGAATGAGTGGCTCCGCACCTCCAGACACCAGCCAGGCGCACTCACTGGCCCACAAGAAACAAACAGCTGGGGTTGTGACCGGTGCCGTGCACACTTCCACCCACCCCGGGAGGGGTTCTACAGGCACATTTGCCACACTAAGCAGCCCAATCCTAGTAGGTGTGCGCTCAGCCCAGCCCTTACCTGTGTCCTCCACAGGGTCCACCCGCCCCGCCACGTGCACCACATCGCCGTCCTCGAAGCAGCGCACCACCTGCAGCGGGCGGGCAGCACAACCACACAACATTGCAGCAGCTGCTCACATGCCGGCTGCCAAAGGTTGCGACCCGGCTGCAATCACAGACAGGCACACCTGCACAATGCTGTCGCACCCGCGATGTTGGCCAGGGAGCTGCCAGCCTACAACCACCAGCCAACCTGTGCAGCCACAGGACGAACTCTCACCTGCACGATGCTGTCACACTCGCGGATGTTGGCCAGGAACTGGTTGCCCAGGCCCTCGCCCTTGCTGGCGCCCTTCACCAGGCCCGCAATGTCCTGGGATGTGGAGGAGGTGCAAGCGCGACACTTGGGCGGCCAGCGCAGCACAAGGCACAATCGTGCGCTTTCAGGCAGATATGCAGGCAAGGCTTGGCTCACCCCAAGCACAGCGGCACAGCTCCGTGCAGGGCAGCACAGCTCAGCTCAGCTCAGCACAGCATGGCACAGCACGACACAGCACGGCATGAAACACAGCACAGCACGGTTCAGGACTGCACGCGGCAGCACAGCACAGCACAGCCGCCTCACCACAAACTCCACGCTCGTGGGCACCGTCTTCTCGCTGCCCGAAATCTTGCTGCAAGCGGCGGGCGGAGGCAGGGCAGCACACTCAGCCAACCACTGCAGTAGTCAAACAAAGTGCCCGAAGCAGCAGCAGCAGTGCCAGCAGCAAGCATTGCATTGCCCACTTGGCAAGCGCACACGGGCGCCACCGCCGGCATGCTCCTGCTGAAGAAAAGCACAGCGCACCTCAGCACGTCCAGGCGTGGGTCGGGCACGGCCACGATGCCCACATTGGGCTCAATGGTGCAGAAGGGGAAGTTGGCTGCCTGCGCCTTGGCATTCTCGCACAGCGCGTTGAACATCGTGGACTGCGGCCGGAGGGGCGGCAGGGCAGGTGGGTGCTGGGCAGGTGTGGGCGCTGGGCAGGGTGCGTGCTGGGAAGCAGGTCACACTGCAGTGCATTCAATTTGCAGCCGGTTGCTGGCAAGTTTGGGTTGAAGCACACAGGTACGCGAATGTGTTGCGACCGCCTGTGAAAATTGCAAGCCGAGCGCCAAGGGCAGCACGCAGCGGGTGCTGAGAGCCATGCTGCCTCACCTTGCCGACGTTTGGCAGCCCCACAATGCCGGTTTTCAGGCCCATGGTGATGGTCGTGGTCCGGAAGCCGCGAGCACCAGGCTGCTGCTGCTGCTGCTGCTGCTGAGGGGTGGGCAGCAGGAGCGGCGGCCGCTTGGGCAGCGGCGGCGGCAGCGGCGGCGGCGGCCGTGCCGCAAGGCCGCCGGCAGCGGCTTTGTGCAGTTTCACACCATCCGTACCACTCCTTCATGCAGCTCAGCACCCCCAAAGCGGCGGCACCGTCCTCGAGCCAGGCCCCTCACCTGGCCCAGCCGAGCGGGCCGCAGGAAGCCGCATTGCCCGCCCAGCGCGCCGCTGCTGCTTAGTTGCCGCGCCTGGAGGGCCGCTGCCGGCCGCAGGGCGGCCCTGCCCGCCACAGCCACCGCCGAGCGGCAGGCGCCCAGCGCCACGCTGCCCGTCCTGCACGCCAGCTGCTGCATCGTGGTGCTCACAAACAATGGGCGGCTGCCGCTGGGGCGATGGTCAATGCATGTGGTGGCGGCACGGCGGCGGCGGCAGCGG
Source organism: Chlorella sp. CH2018 (assembly GCA_009928355.1). Taxonomy (NCBI): domain Eukaryota; kingdom Viridiplantae; phylum Chlorophyta; class Trebouxiophyceae; order Chlorellales; family Chlorellaceae; genus Chlorella; species Chlorella sp. CH2018. The sequence goes on from VIYQ01000626.1 coordinate 11,283, forward strand.
CAGCAGGAGGCGGGAGCAGGCGAACATCATCACTCCAAAGCCCCCATCAGTGTGGTGCTAGCCGTGCCGGTGTGCGAAGGAGGCAGCACAGTACGGCCATGCATCGTACGCACTGTGCAACTTGCCGAACGGGCCGTCAACCCGGCTGTGCAAGATCATCCGTCCCCTCCTGCACCGGGCCGCAACTTGCGCAGCTGTCGTTGTGGCAAGGCTTCAGCCTTACAGGTGGCAGGGTGCTTCTATCATTGCACTCATGAGAGCTCGGCATGATCAGTGGGCCGGCAATGAATGAACATTGTAGCAACGGGGGGTAAGCAGCAGAAAGAGCGCAGGGTGCCAAGTGTGGGGAAGAAAGGAGGCGCGCGCACGCAATCAGGTGAGTTGGGGGAACAGGGTGGGCTGGCGGTGGGGGCTGGGGGTAAAAC